>CM055281.1:17291042-17421042 GCA_029237695.1 Conchocele bisecta | reverse complement strand
GTGGAAAATTACGTCTGATATAAAATGTATAATAATGCAAATTAATATGTGGGGTAATGGTGAATGGATGTATATTTTGCCAGAAAATGTCTCGGATGATGTCTCTCATATAAAGAACATGTTGTGCCTACTGGGTGGGCATGTACCTTTAAAAGTAATCTCATAGATATACTCCGAAGCATACATAAATTGCATACGGCTGTAGCCCTTCCATATGGTCGTACATCCACTTACATATCTATAATTTATGCAATCGCAATTATGATTGTCTTCAGATCAGACAGTTTAGAAATTTGCAATGATGTATGTAAAAAGCATTCTTTAAGTAATATATGTATTTTAATACAACTTTCTATCTGCATATATAAACAACCCAAAGTCATATTGACTTGAAAATTAAAACAATTATTTGTCATCATCCACATTTCATTCTATAGCCCACCCATATTCCCACTCTAGATTCCAGATCAACGTCAAATGACTTGACCAAAACAATTTAACTCGCATTTCTATTTGTTATATACATGTATCTGCAAACATTGACTTGAAACTACAGCTGTGAGAGAGGGAAATTAGATTTTTCTCGAACCTCCGTCCGTCCGTCCGTCCGTCCGAAATATTTGTTAAAGTTTGTAAATAGACCTTATATCTCTGCAGTCCTAAGTCACATTGACTTGAAACTTCATATGGTTATTAGTCATCATCCATATAGTCATGCTGTATCCCACTCATGCGGCCCCTGTGCCCCAATGGCAAGGTCAAATGACTTAGAAATTTGTGTTAATTTTTTGTCAAAAGTTGCGTTACGGTTTTCAGATAACTACTTTCTGTAACCGTACGTCAGATTTGCTTGAAACTTCATATGCTTCTTTGTCAGCATCCATATATTCATTTTGTGTCCCACTCATGTGGCCCCTGTGCCCCAATGTCAACGTCAAATGACTTAGATGTTTGCATATTATAAAATATGCGTAAAAGTTTTTACATACCTTATATCTCCACAATTGTTACTCAAATTTACTTCAAACTTCCAATACTTCCTTTTCATCATCCATATTTTCATTCTATATCCTGCCCAAGTGGTCCATATGCCCAAGGTCAAGGTCAAATTACTTTGAAATTTGTGTCAACGTTTTTACATGCCTTATATCTCCACAACACTTACTCCGATTTACTTCAAATAATTCTTTATTATCATCCATATTTTCATTCTAAGCTTTTACATACCTTATATCTCCACAGCCCTTAATTCAAACTAAAACAAAATACACCCTGTAACCATCACATGCCTAGGCGGGCTCAACAATGTGTCCCTTCTCTTCAGCAACAAATTGTTCTGAATTTAATCAGATGCTGATTAATATTAAAATTACTTTAATGTATGTACACATATTTATTTTAGGTGCTGGACACTGACAACACCATCATTACATCACTAAATGCCAGTGATTCTAGTAGTAGCAGTGGAGAACACAGGTACACATTGTTGCGTTAACAAACATCACCACTGCCACTTACCATAATTCATAGGCTTTAACATGTTGTAATATGATTCCCATGAAGTGTTCATTATAAGAGGGTCATGAAGCCATGAAAGGTGCATGCCCACTCTTTAAGCACAAACTGTTATTTATATCAGAGACATCATCTGAGAAATTTTCTGGAAAAATAAACATTCATTCACCATTACCCCACGTATTTATTGGCATTATTATACATATTATATCAAACACAACTTTCCACACGGATATCAGGGGCGATAACCATGTTTCCTTACAATGTTACCGGACATTACTATTTACTTCTGTATTTATTTTCATGTGCAATTATCATACTTTATAATCTGTCAAAAATATATTTTCTTCCAGGTGACGCATTTAATTAGTATAAATAATTAAAAAATACCATGCCTCATTTGCATATGAAAATAGCAGGATACGAACGTGCGTCAATATCAGTAAAATAAATATTACTAAATGATTATACCTGTATAGCAGCGACTCGTAATCTTTACAACTTGTCAAGTGACACGTGCATTCTTGTACATTCTGGATTCCGTATACATGTAATTGTATATTTGTGATGTGTGGTACTGTTTTGTATTGTTTTGCGTATTATTGATTTCACGTACCTGTGCTTCCACATACCTGTGATTTCACACACCTATGAGTTTTACATACCTGTGATTTAGCATGTACATTTGCCATGTACAATGTGCGTGTAATAACGGGGCTTATGTTGTATTGGTGAAAATACGTTTATGCGTGTCCTTTTTGCGGATTTAAATACACGTCCATTTTAGGAGCAATGTTTTACTGATGTCACGCCATATTTGCCACAGACTATGCATGTGTGTGGTAGAGAACTCGTTGACTGCGTGGGCTGGTTTCGCTAGGGAAAAGACCCCTTTTAGTATTACGGATGTCCACTATCCGTGCCAGCCGAGTTTCAGCATAGCCTGGTACTGGCCAACACGGATATATCAGATCCCATACTGGTGATGCTTGGTGTCGTGTTATTTGCGTAAATGACCACGATATTTGAGCTTAGTATGTGCTACACTCTCATTTGAGTGTACAGCCCGTAGGACCGATATGGAGGGGTTTGGCGGGGCCAAAAAGTGACCTTCGCATGTCGAGACCAGTCGAGTAGATTTCGGATTATGAGATCTGGGTCTATAGTGTGCAGATTTATGGTAGTGTGGGATATACCATGTTGGATGGTATTTATTCCGCGAGGGCTGTACACTAGTTTGGTTGAATTTATGGCGTGGGAACATATATATGCCAAATAACCCACGGGTGAAATGGCAAAAGCCATGGTTTTGTAATATTTATGTGAGATGTCGAACGAGAGGTAGGCATATTCATTATTCCGTGCATGGTTTCACTGGTGCGTATATAAGCGATGTCTCGCTATGTGTTGGTGGGACACATATTTTCTGGTAACAGAAGGATAGTACTGTATTCACCAGTGACACGGAGGATTTTGGTATGTACCTACAACATTTTATTTCAGCTGTGATTTGCCGTTGTTCGATTCCCGTTTTAGTCCGTTGTGCATCCTGTCTGTCTGTGCGTATTCGTCCAGTAATTGGAGACTCATTTCATTTTGTAGCCTCTTGAGATCGCTCCAGCGAGCAACATTGGACGTTTTGGTCCACTCGTTGAGGGCAGACCCCAGTCAGTGCAGAGTACAAGGTCGTCCGAGTGTCCGTACGTCTGTCTGGCGCAGTGTGTGTAGCAGCTCCGGGTACAGGCCTGTATAGAGCAGTGTGTGATTGCTACATCGCATTCAGCAGACAGTCACAACCATAGATTAGTGAAGTGAAACGCCATACACACATATCATATCATTATACTACCACCGAGTTGAATGCCACCCATGTGAAACTTTTCCCGGCGTCTTAGCCAACGTGATAATCGCCATTTGTATTATATCTGAACTTTACATCCGGTCTACCACTTCCGGTATTACAACCCATTGATTCACCATGGATACTTTACATCCGGTCCACCACATCCGGGTTGCTACAGTCGAGTGATGCCATAGGAACTTTACATCTGGTCCACCATTTCCGGAAATAATACTACCTGTGGAACTTTACTTCCGGTACCAGCTTCCGGAACATTATCGTTATTGACTATCATGTGATGTAACCACATCCGGTTGTGACTTTGACATTCATACTTTGGAAATATATTGCATAGGCAATCCATATGTATACTTTGATAGTGTATGGTAATACTCCTATCATGGCATATCATGGCTAACGGATTGTAGTAAGACTACATATATTGTTTATGGATTAACCCACTTGAAGTTGGATAATAGCCATATTGGTGACTAGACCTCATACTGCGGGTGAGGCAGACATTGGGACCTTGATACTCAGAGGTTACCACTATCTATTGAGATACGCCAGCACTGGGGTAGCTCAGATGATTGTCATTTGTCCTCCAATGTTCGTTCTGCCATGTTGTACTTGTATGTTATTTCACTTTGATTAGCGATCATCAAAGTACTTGTGCATTCATACTATTGTCCACTACGGGACCATTGAGATACCACATACTGAGTTTATTCGTCTATAGCTTTTAAGTTGGGTTAAAGTATAACAGTCGATTGGCTTACAACCTTGTAATTGAATAGTATCATGCACAGTACAGTGATGTTCGCATATCATGTATCATGTATTCCTGTGTGTTCCCCATGTAATATAGTGTACATTATAAGTGATTAAGTGACTACGTGTACTTATCTACTCTAGCCTATCCCTTACACTTCAACTGCATTGTTACCACTTTTCGTTCGTCAGATCAAGCTATATTGGCCATAACGTCATAACAATTGAAGTATACTTGGTTCATATGATAATAGGGGAGACAATTTTGTCTCTATCATTCCTGACCTTGGTAATGACCTTGACACAACTGTTGGAATAGTGACACAATTATACATTTATTTAATTCATATAAGAACATGTTGTGCCTACTGAGTGGGCAGGTACCTTTAAACACACATTTTTCTTAAATGGCCAACCAAATAAATAACGACGCCATAATGGCACTTAAGTTCTACAAATGGCCGGCCTTCAATGACCTGAGCTGCTGATAGGTCGTTAAACACCAAACAAAATAATTTTTATTCACATAAACTGAATATATAGCTTCATATTGATGAATACCACCCATTCATTCTTACTTTCTTACATCCAACTATTTATTATTCGTTAATCGGATCGTCAACAAACATAATCGGATAACTAATCGATCATTGTCATTGACCAAACTTCATCAATAGCTTCCTCATAATGATGGCTAGCCACCCAATGCAATTCGGGTGACATTGACCTTCATTTTGATGACCTGCATCATCGTGTCAAAAATCTTGAATGTATCCATATATGTTAGTCAGATAATTGTTAAAAGAAAAACATCAATAGCTTCCTTATGTTGATGACTATCAACCAAGTGTCATTCTGTGACTTTTTCCATGACCATGACCGTTGTGTAAACAATTTAGGCTATATGTCTTAATGTTGAATTTATCATGATCAGTTAATCAGACCATTACCAAACTGCATCAATAGCCAACTCACATTATGACGGACGTACGTCCGTGTTCGTTTACGTCCAAAAATTTGTATTAATTTCTCCAACATGCAATATCTTCAATATTACGTGAAGGATTATTACGTGAATACTTGGACACCTGAATCACCTGACCATTTGTCACACACTTGCACCACCATTAACACGACCTTGACCTTTGTCACATTCGAAATGTCGCTGAAGCACTTCATCATTTTGTTACCTCAAAAAGTCTCCATCATGTAATATCTTCAATATTACTTGAAGGATTGCTTTAATATTTGGATAGTTCATTCATCTGAAAATGTGTGACGCAATCACACAACCAATTGCATGACCTTGACCCTTGTGACCTTCAAAATAGTGCTGAAACACTTGGCCACTTTCTTATGTCTAACAGTTTGCAAGACTTTCTCAAATGACTTTCAAATTTGTGTAAATTAATCCTTTTATTTTTTACACACACTCTAATTATACTCCAGTATGCCATGAGGGCATATCCATGTTTTACAAACATAATTTCTAGTTACTATTTTCTTTTATATCCTAGATTGAAACATGATTGTAGTCTGAAGTTGAATTTCAATCGAACTGATAGTTATTACTAATTCTCCTTTGGCAATATAAATGTTCCAATATATCTGTTCCAAGCAATGACATAATTTGTCATTACCAAGAATATGTAACTGAAAACAGTCACTTGGAATAAATTTAATGCACACAAAATTGAAAGTGTGCAGTTAATGTATTTGCATTGCACTTTCATGAAGTTCTTGGACAATTACTCAGAATGCCCATCTGGTTGGAAGTTGGAGACTTCAAGTAAGGCATGTTATTTACATGACATATTTCTGTTCAGCAACAGCAGAGGATGGGCTGTGGCCGAGGGGTTAGAACACCTGACTTCCAATATAGTTAATAAATAACAGGTTTAAATTATGCGATATAGTCAGCACATTGGCCTACGTACGTCAGTGCGCGTGTCCGAGGTTAAAGTTTTACGTATACTATCAAAGCCTTGGCATGTGCGTTTATCGTGATCCATATTGTCATTCTGCGCACCACCAGTTCGTCCCTTGTGCCCAATGTCAAGGTCAAATTACTTTGTAATTAACCTTAAAGGTACATGCCCACTCAGTAGGCACAAAATGTTCGTATATCGGAGTCCTCATCTGAGACATTTTCTAGATAAATAAACATTAATTCACCATTACCCCAAGTATTTATTGGCATTAGTATACATGTTATATCAGACGGAAAATTTCGACATTTATATCAGGGGTGATAACCGTGTTTCCTTAAAATGTTAACGGATATTACTATTTATTCTCTGTATATCTTTGATGTGGAATGATGATACTTTACAATCTGTGGAAAACATTATTTTTGTTCAGGTGACGCATTTAATTAGTATAAATAATAAAATATATCTTGCCTCATTTGCATACGAAAATAGCTAGATACCACCGCGCATCACTGTCAGTAAACTAAATATTACTAAATGATTATATCTGTATATCGGGCACATGGAATCTTCAGAACTGGTGGAATAGTGACACAATTATACACTTATTTAATTCCTATAAAGAACATGTTGTGCTTACTGAGTGGGCATATACCTTTAACGTTAACTTAACTATGTCTCTGAAATCTCTTTGCCAATTCACTCTAATCTTCACATGTGTGATTATCATCATCCATATTTTCATTCTATGCCAAACCCGTGCGGCCCCTGTGTCCAATGTCATATTACTTTTAAAGGAAGTTTTACCATAAAGATTATGAAAATTTGTAAATATTTGTAAATGTTTTTCCGTATATTTCTGCAACCGCTTCACTGATTAACTTCAAACTTCACATGGGTGTTTTATCATCATCCATATTGTTATTCCACGCCCCGCCCGTGCCGCCTCTGTGCCAAATGTAAAGGTCAAATTACTTTTAAATTAAAGTTTTTATACGACACTTATTATGTTTTACCGCATGGCGGGCAGCAGACAGTAAAACTACATAGTGTGTGTACACAACTCCTCTGAAATCGTTCAGTCAATCGATCTGAAACTATACACACGTCTTCTACACATATTGAAGATGTGCACTTTGGTGTTTTTTATGCAGACAATTATATTTTGTAACAAAAATATCACTTTTTTAACTTAGCCATTTGTTCTACCTTTTTATATCCAATTATATATAATTTACACATCCCTACCTATATTAGTCTACATGTTTATCAGAACCAGAGGAAGAAATAATGATATATATTTTAAAATTGTCATTAATGTTTCTTGCCTTGTTGACAGCTTCACATTTTTGCATCTTCGCTGTCTGGCCCATGTTAGACGGGCGTATTTTGTGACTTACGGCACTCTTGTTTCGAATTTATGTACAATTTCTTTTCAATAATCAATCGTATGTGTACGGGTTAAAGCGTTTCTTGCATTAAAATATTTTTTACTACTATCAAATGCCTTGGCCGGGGCAACATGTGATCTGCGGCCATCTAGTTCACTTGTACTTAACATTATTTGAATTGCATAGCCCACTCTACTGCAGGTAAAGGTCAAACGACTAAATATTGCATGTTACTGCTTTTGGCGGTATATACATCAGATACAATTGTTTTCTTTACAGGATTTACCGACAGGAAAATGCATTTGATTGTGGAGTTTTCATGTGCCGTCGAGATTTGGCGGTGCCTTATAGCTTTCGACCTATCTGTCAGTCTCTCTGACTGTCTGTCCGTTTAATTTGTGGAAGGTTGTGTAAGAGTTTATCAAGTGGGTGGTAGGTGGGAGTATGCGATGGGTAATTGAACGATCAGGGTTGATCCTTATCGGAATTCCGACTGAAGACCCGGTTTGGCTCTCGCATACAACTTTTGCATTTTGTATGTGACAGTTGAATCTGGATACTCGTAATCTTATTTTAAGGGAAGGGGCCAAGTGACTTTGGTGTGGTATGGACCTGGCACCAGGTCGGGTTACTCTAATTTCAGGGCTGAATATATTTATTCTGTTCTGATTTTGGGATTTGGGATCCACCTCCTCCCCCCCCCCCCGCCAATGCAGCAGGTTGAAACGGAATCGGACCCGTTTGTCCGGCCTTACATGACCTTATCTGTTGATAGGCCATTAAAGACCAATAAACAAACAAACTGAAATCACCTATAGGGGCCCTAAAGGATGCCATGAAACGTATGTTTTCATATACATATTTTTCTTCTGATATTGTACATTCACCATTTAACCATTACTATATTTGTCTTTTCAGGTAGACGTTCCGCATATCCGGAAGGCTATGATTTTGGAGTGTATTTGTGGCAATATTTTACCACGGATGTAGCCTTCCGCTGAGCTGCCAACTGTTCGAATTTGTATACGACTGTTTAAAAAAAACAATACGTATTATGTTTTACCGTAGGGCGGGCGGGCAGGCGGGCATGGGACAGATAAACTGCATAGGTTGTGTACACAAATACTGAAACCGTTCAGTATTGTGACAAAATGATGTGTTGTGTAACCATGACCTTGTATGCAACGGTGACATTGTGACTGGAACTACATGAGTGGGTGGTGGTCGGGCGAATGAGACGCGTACATTAACGGTATGGGTTCCTCCTTATAGGAATCACGATTTGCCTGGTTTGGCCCTCGGGTACATTTTTATCTTTGGCTCTTTTGTTACCTGGGAGTTGAATTGGGTTATTGCCCATTATACAAAGTAGTAAGATTATTACTGATCCTACTGCTTTTGGGAGGGGGCCAAGTGATTCTGGTGTGGCGAGGACCTGGAATCAGATCAAGATTATTCTGATTTCAGGGCTGAATATATAGAGGATATTCATACTCTTGCAACGAATATGACATATGTTCCTGGGTAATAACCCAATTCAAAACAACACGAGATGAACATATATGTCATATTTGTTGCAAAAATATGAATATTCTATTTATTATATACCGCTCCATGGAAATTAGCAGTTTTTTAGACTGTATACGCATAATACGGTAATGAATGTGTATTTGCAGCCTATTTGCTGTCCGGCACTGCAGATGCGCGTTATGAATATAGATAGCGGAAATAGTCGTATTTTCACCGGAACTTGTTTATTTCATCGATGAGAACATATGACTTTTATTTACATCGTATAACTGTATTTCATGGGTAGGTATATAATAAATAGTTTTGTTATTGTAAATATTCAGTTCTGATTTTGGGATTTTCCACCCTTTTGTACATGTACTTGAACATGTACATGTACTTGTACAGGTAATATAAGGGATTTAGTACTAAACACATTGACCCGGCCTTAAATGTTAAACCCCAACAAACAAACAAACATACACACCAACAAACAAAATAATGTCCAGACTTGTGACAAATACTACGTTCTGATTTTTTGATTTTCACTGCCTTTGGTACAGGTATAATGCGGAGTTAGAACACGTATACCCGGTATAACTTGCTCTGATCTGTTAACGGGTAGTTAAACGGCATTTACCAATCAGTGGTAGCATGTTCACTTGTCGTTTAGCCGATGTGTTAATTTAATTCAAATATCACGATTCTATGAAGCTTGGGTAATAATGCATTGCGATCATGTTACATGATTACCTACATGTATAGTGCGTGGTGGTCGGACGAACGAGACGTAAATTAACGGTAGGGGTTCCTCCTTCTAGGAATCACGATTTGCCTGGTTTAGCCCTCAGGTACGTTTTTATCTTTGACTCTTTTGTTACCTGGGAGTTGAATTGGGTTATTACCCATTATAAAAGTAGTAAGATTATTACTGATCCTACTACTTTTTGGAGGGGCCAAGTGATTCTGGTGTGGCGAGAACCTGGCATCAGATCAGGATTATTCTGATTTCAGGGCTGACTACATAGTTTTGTTATTGTAAATATTCAGTTCTGATTTTGGGATTTTCACCCCAAATTGTACATGTACTTTGAAATGTACATGTACTTGTACAGGTAATATATTGGATTTAGTACTAAACCCATTGACCCGGCCTTAAATGACCTTAGCTGTTGATAGGCCGTTAAACCCCAACTAACAAATACCTACACGTACAGTGTTATTAATAAAGACATATATCATTGTATTAGTGTTATGTCTTCTCTGAATACCATATTGTATTGTCAAAAGAAGCCAATGGAGATGTTCGATTCTGAGGACCTCTATTCATCCCGCTACACATTCCTTTTCTACATCATATTTAGCATGCGTATGTTGTCCCAGCAAATAGTACATAATTATAACGAAATTACATTTTGGACACTTCATCCGTTAGTCGGATCATTACCGAATTTCATCAATAGCTTCATCACATTGATAACTCCATCCAGTGTCCTACAGGTGACCTTGATCGTGGTGACCTTAACCTTTGTGTCAATCAATTTGGACGAACGGTCTTATATGTACTGTTATGTTAGTCAGAAGTTCGCAAAACGTGCTTTCATTGACACCTAACCACCCTGCTTATTTCACCCTGGCATTGACCTACTTATTCGACATATAAGTAAGATTCGTCATACTGTGTCCGGTTTAGAGAGGTTCCGCAAATATACCTCTTTACACAGATTTCGGTTTAGAGGGGTTCCGCACATATACATAGTTTACAATGGTGTCCGATTTATAGAGGTTCCGCACATATGCATAGTTTACAGTGGTGTCCGGTTTAGAGAGGTTCACCACATATACCTCTTTCACATTGCTGTTCAATTTAGAGAGGTTCCGCGCACATACCTAGCTTCGTACATATACAAATGTACATAGTTTACAGTGGTATCCGATTTAGAGAGGTTCCGCACATATACCTAGTTTACAGTGGTGTCCGATTTAGAGAGGTTCCGCAAACATACCTCTTTCACATTGCTGTCCAATTTATAGAGGTTCCTGACATCCTAGCCGTTCGACTATACAAATACCTAGTTTCCAGTGGGGTGTCTTTAGAGAGGTTCCGCACTTATTAGTTTACAAAGTGGTGTCCGTATACAGAGGATTCGCATAGTTTACTATTTACAATGGTGTCCGATTTAGACGAGGTTCCGCACATACTAGTTTCAGTGGTGTCGATTTAGAGAGGTTCCGCCACTACTTGTTTACAGTGGTGTCGGGTATACAGAGGTTCCGCATACATACTTAGTTTACAGTGGTGTCCGATTTACAGAGGTTCCGCACACATACCTAGTTTACAGTGGTGTCCACGATTAGAGTAGGTTCCGCACACATACTAGTTTACAGCCATTTGGTTCGACTACATGAGTCCGATACATTTACATAGTTTACAGGTGTCCGGATAGGTACATACAGAGGTTACCGCACACATACCTTAGTTTACAGTGGTGTCCGATTTACAGAGGTTCCGCACATACCTAGTTTACAGTGTGTCAAGTATTTACCGATTTAGAGTGGTTCCGCACACATACTTTAGTTTACAGTGGTGTCGGTATACAGAGGTTCCGCACACATACCTAGTTTACAGTGTGGTGGTGATTTACAGAGGTTCCGCACATCTAGTTTACAGTGGTGTCAGGTATACAGAGGGTCCGTGTTTACAGTGGTGTCCGGATACAGAGGTTCCGCACATACATAGTTTACAGTGGTGTCGTATACAGAGGGTTCCGCATACATACCTAGTTTACAGTGGTGTCCGATTTACAGAGGTTTCCGCACAACATACCTAGTTTACAGTGGTGTCCGATTTACAGAGGTTCCGCACACATACCTTAGTTTACAGTGGTGTCCGATTTAGAGAGGTTCCGCACATACCCCTAGTTTACAGTGGTGTCGATTTAGAGAGGTTCCGCACACATACTTAGTTTTACAGTGGTGTCCCGATTTAGAGAGGTTCCGCACACATTACTTAGTTTACAGTGTGTCCGATTTAGAGAGGTTCCGCACACATACTTAGTTTACAGTGGTGTCAGGTATACAGAGGTTCCGCATACATACCTAGTTTACAATGGTGTCCGATTTAGAGAGGTTCCGCACACAAACCTAGTTTACAGTGGTGTCCGATTTACAGAGGTTCCGCACACATTCTTAGTTTTTACAGTGGTGTCGATTTAGAGAGGTTCCGCACACATACTTAGTTTACAGTGGTGTCCCGTATACAGAGGTTCCGCACACATACTTAGTTTACAGTGGTGTCCGATTTAGAGAGGTTCAGCACACATACCTAGTTTACAATGATGTCTGGTTTAGACAGGTTCAGCACACATACATAGCTTGCAGTTGTGTCCGGTCTAGAGAGGTTCGGCACACATACCTGCATGTAGCTTACAGTGGTGTCCGGTCTATAGAGGTCCAGAACACATACCTAGTTGACTTTGGTGTCAGGTTTAGACAGGTTACGCACATACACGTAGTTTACAGTGGTGTCCGGTCTAAGAGAGGTTCCGCACACATAACTAGCTTACAGTGATGTCCGGCTTACTGCTAGCAGTGAGAAACATCTCACTGCCCACTGCTGCTTACTGCTAGAAGTGAAACACACCTCACTGTTCACTGCTGCTTACTGCCAGCAGTGAGATACATCTCACTGCTACTTACTGCTCACTGCTCACTTCACACCGATAATATATACACGTAGTTTCACTTCCCGCTTACGTTACAGTCATTGGTCAACGGTATGAACAAGTTGCAACAAAACTGTTGAATCTATTCACTGATAAAGCAGCAACACGAACTATGTTGGCATTTGGTTATTTATATGCGCTTACCTACTACTTTTTCCAAGAAAAATGTCTCGCTATGTCATATAAAACAAGTTAAATTTACACGTGATCTTCCTTTGATTTATTTCCCAATTGTCTTTTTTTTGGCCACTAAAGTGTCGTGGAAACGTATTTTAGCTGAGAAAATTTGATTATAAATAGAAATACATGTATCATTAGACAAAATTTAGTTCAGGGTTTCTGGTGGTTCAATGCACCTATGTTGGTCAACCCTTTTCTTAATAAATAGCCCGTGCACTTTACAGGAAATCCGCATAATTGATACACGCCATGTGATTTTGTACCATCTGCGTAATTTCATGAAATAAGTTTACAAAGTTTACAATAATTTCAGTAAATGGCGTTAGAAGTTGACATATAGAGTACATGCGGAATTATATTACCTCAGTTCACTTGTTTTATTGACCTCTAAAGCATATTTTGGCCTTGTTCTGAGTACATAACATTGTATTATAAATAGTTATGATGGAGTAGTATTTGAACCGTTATTTCTTTACTTTCTGATTCGTGGAGAGGTGACCTAGAACGTTGCTGATACCCATTTTATTAAATGAGTTTATGATACTATGTTTGGTCTATGTTGCGTAAAGAATACCAGATGGCCGCGGCCTGCATGTCGAGCCTGCCGAGGCATTTGATGGTATTTTAAAAACTTTAACGCAGATTTCGGACGGACGGACGGACGCACAGACGCACGGACACCCAGACGTCATTGTGATCACTATGTCTCACTTTCCGCAAGCGGGCTCGACAAAAACTGAACATCACAATCAATTACAGAAGCGGAAAATGAGTTCCATCAAATGTTGTTAATTTTAAAGACTAATCCTCTCTACCCATTTGATGGCAATAATATATTCTATAATTACGAAATGGTAAGTGTGTATTCAGATCAGTCAAAACACGCGTACATCCTATATACTAGTATAGTGTTCGCTCGATGCAATATTTAGCCGATTTTATGACGGACAGTGCAGACCATGATCATATTGTGCATTAGCTACAATAATTCGCCCTCCTATATGTTATCTACGGCTACAAGTTGACCCATTCAAAAACTGTGAGCAACAGAATTAAATGCGTACCCAAACCTGTTGCAGGTTAGACACCACCAAATAGTTTTACTATATAATTTAACCGAATGCCATCCAATAAGGCCAGTCTCTCCTACTTTCACTATTCGTATGGATGCTGTGGGACCCACTTGTACATGACCTGCAGCCAGTCTGTACTGGTTCTGCATGAACTAAACAATAGGTTCACTTACTCCTAAGAAAGAAAAATCCAACCTTGTGATATCCTCCAATATTGTGTACATTTTTTGGCCACGGAAACTCCGTTTACATCAAGTGACCAACAGGGTCAGTGTTTTCTTTTAAATGCTACAAATATGCTGAAAACTGGTGTTGAAGGCACCCCAAAATGTTCCTCAAGTGAAACTGGGTAGTAATGGATCAAGATTTGCAAGCAAACGGTGTCTGTGTGACCTCAAAACACCCGCACTATTTTTTTTATACCGGACTACTTTTGCATACACCCTGGGCGGTTTCGCACCATTTGGTGTCTTCTAACCTATAAGTGTACCAGTCCCACTACAAATCATTCTACAATATTCACTATTCAAAAAGTAGCTTCTATTCCTGGATACAGTACCAAGTTTGGAGCAAATATCTCAAATGGTTGTCACACAGCAGCTGTGTACTCCACCATGTGACTGTCCACATTCTGCCTTAATTTGAGCTACTACAGAACTATGGAGAATTTTAATAGATGATGAATTAAAAGCACAAATCTCCATAAAATCACATAACATTACCCTAAATAGTGTTATAGCTAACCATTCTACATATACAGACTCATCACTGAAACTATACCAACATGTATGCCACTCTGGAATGGTCGACAGACAAAAGGGTACTGGCTTGGAACGGTCAGTCAAGAAATTTGCTTTATAACACAGGAGGAAAGGAAAAACAATGTTTTCTGAGTACTAGTGTCTTGGTACTATACCGATATGCGAAAACAATACACTTACGCCTAATTTTGGCAAATTTTGGAACAGCGTCGCGATGTCGCGCCACTTTCCATAACTTCTTAATTGTCCATCAGCAAGCCAATATCAATGAAAAAAAATGAAAAACACACTATAATCACTGTTTCGGTGTATAGTTTCTGTCACATTCCAAGCCCAATCACCTACAGGTAATTTGCATACACTGGTTTATTATATTTCACTAAATAAAGCTGAGAAATCAAGATTTTAGAAGATTTTGAAGCCGATAACTGTCCGTCTGAGATACAAAAAGAACAAATATGTTGCATCGCGGAGTCCGCTCGATTATTCTTGTCGCAGTAACTTTAAATTATGTTCCCAGAGACATAGCTACAAGAAACATAAACTTCCAACTTCAAATTCTACAAACAAACATATCTCACATAGGGCCTAGGCACACCTTATAGGTTAGACACCACCAAATAGTTTTACTATATAATTTAACCGAATGCCATCCAATAAGGCCAGTCTCTCCTACTTTCACTATTCGTATGGATGCTGTGGGACCCACTTGTACCACGACCTGCAGCCAGTCTGTACTGGTTCTGCATGAACTAAACAATAGGTTCACTTACTCCTAAGAAAGAAAAATCCAACCTTGTCATATCCTCCAATATTGTGTACATTTTTTGGCCACGGAAACTCCGTTTACATCAATGACCAACAGGGTCAGTGTTTTCTTTTAAATGCTACAAATATGCTGAAAACTGGTGTTGAAGGCACCCCAAAATGTTCCTCAAGTGAAACTGGGTAGTAATGGATCAAGATTTGCAAGCAAACGGTGTCTGTGACCTCAAAACACCCGCACTATTTTTTTATACCGGACTACTTTTGCATACACCCTGGGCGGTTTCGCACCATTTGGTGTCTTCTAACCTTGCATGTAGGTCAAAAGTTAGTAAACTGTAAATTTTATACCTTCAAGCAAACAATCTTTGATGGAGAACTAGTAAATTCCCAAGAATAATATAACAGAACTAATTTTCCCATGGAAGCCATTTTTTCTGTAGTTGTTGTTCAGCATTCAACATAACGAAATGAAGCTTTCAAATTTGCAAGATATACATGCAAATGCCAGATAAACAACTTGACACGGTAAAATAACCAATTTCTGCATGTGTATGTTCTTTATTGATAATTTATTGATACAGCTTTGACAGTTTTATATTGCTAACATATCAAACACGCCGGATAACCGATTGCAAACATCAGTCTTCCATGCGTTACATTAAAGAGATGTGGTTAAATTGCTACCGGAGCGGGGTAGCAATTTTGTTTCTAATTGTGCCGATGCGCATATATGGACGCACACTGATCACGGCGTGATTTGACATTATCCTCATGGCGCGACGGCTGTAAATTTAACATGTCTCATGTGTCGCATGTCTACGGAGCCCCGCAGGGGACGTATAATTCTTTTTTATTAATTCGTTCCCACGAAATAACAATTCGTTCGCACGAAATAACAATTCGTTCCCTCAATTTAACAATTCGTTCCCACGAATTAACCATTCGTTCCCTCAATTTAACAATTCTTTCCCTCGAAACAACATTTCGTTCCCTCGAATTAACAATACAATCGAGGGAACGAATTGTTAAATTGAGGGAATAAATTGTTATTTCGTGGGAACAAATTGTCAATTCCAGGGAGCGAATTATTATTTCGTTCGAACTAATTGTTAATTCGTTGGAACGAATTGTTATATCGTGGGAACGAATGGTTAATTCGTGGGAACCAATAGTTGGGAACGAATTGTTATATCGTGGGAACGAATTGTTAACTCAGGGAACGAATTGTTAAATTGAGGGAACGAATTGTTATTTCGTGGGAAAGAATCAATAAAAAAGATCCATGTCCCCTGTGGGGCTCCGTACAAGTCTGATCAGTGAACACACATATACACACACAACCCGCCAACGTCTAAAGATCAAACGTTGTTCATGAGAGAGCATGCAAAGTATAATGAATACAGCATACATCTGGTTCCGTGAAGCCCATGCGTCCACTTTGTTGTTGCTGTTTCGCTGAGCAGCTTTTTAGAAGGTATCGACAGGCCGGGGACCAGTGATTATGTTCCACCCAAGGACAGTCCCCCTTTTCCCAATTCCGTAGTCCAAGCCCGCAGTAGAAACACCGCGTGTGGTCCCCGAGACCTGGAATAGCATACATGTACAGACAAAGATGGTAAAGGCACTGGGTCACAGTAGCCGATTTCTATGGAAGCGTCCTGGTGCCAATGCTAACATATATTTATCTCCTAAGTCCTAATTAGGAGGTATCCTAATTAGGACTTAGGAGGTATCCTAATTAGGACTTACTATCTCCTAATTATGATAAATTAAGTCCTAATTAGGAGATAACAACTACTAATTAGGACTTACTATCTCCTAATTAGGACATCTCCTAACTAGGAGATGGTAAGTCCTAAATAGGAGCTAGTAAGTCCTAAATAGGAGATAATAAGTCCTAATTAGTAGGTACTATCTCAGGAGATAAATTTTAGAATTGACTTTTTTGAACGGAATTCGCTACAAAACTGAGGTCAAAACCGTGTATCCGCACGAAATAGTGCCGAATTTCTCGCATTATCTGCACACTTATAATGTTGCCAAGATATTTAAATTGACTTATATTTGCTAAACACGCAAAATAGTAATTAAAAGAATATTTACATTTATAAAAAATGCTCTAAAGAGGACGTAAAAATCACAGTTTATTCGTTAAAGGTACATGCCCACGCAGCAGGTTATACTGTACTATAAAACGTTGTTCATGAGAGACCATGCAAAGTATAATGAACATAGCATACATCTGGTTCCGTGATGCCCATGCGTCCACTTTGTTGTTGCTGTTTCGCTGAGCAGCTTTTTAGAAGGTATCGACAGGCTGGGGACCAGTGATTATGTTCCGCACAAGGACAGTCCCCCTTTTCCCAATTCCGTAGTCCAAGCCCGCAGTAGAAACACCGCGTGTGGTCCCCGAGACCTGGAATAGCATACATGTACAGACAAACATGGTAAAGGCACTGGGTCACAGTAGCCGATTTCTATGGAAGCGTCCTGGTGCCAATGCTAACATAAATTTATCTCCTAATTAGGAGATACTAAGTACTAGGATAGGTATCCTAATTAGGACTTACTATCTCCTAATTATGAGAAATTAAGTCCTAATTAGAAGATAACAACTACTAATTAGGATTTACTATCTCCTAATTAGGACATCTCATAACTAGGAGATAGTAAGTCCTAATTAGGAGATAGTAAGTCCTAAATAGGAGATAATAAGTCCTAATTAGTAGGTACTATCTCAGCAGATACATTTTAGAATTGGCACCAGGACGCTTCCATAGATTTCACCAAAATTGCCATGCATATTTATCTAGATAAGTATACTGTGAGGGAGTAATCATTTATTTTTCCCGAAATGCATTATTCATATAGAACTAACGACCGCATATCATTCTGTCCTCTTCGTCATCATTGTGCGTTTAATAGTCAAAAGATGGAGGCAAAGGATGACTCTGTCATCAAACAGGGGCCTTTTTTTAACGGAATTCGCTACAAAACTGAGGTCAAAACCGTGTATCCGCACGAAATAGTGCCGAATTTCTCGCGTTATCTGCACACTTATAATGTTGTCAAGATATTTAAATTGACTTATATTTCCTAAACACGCAAAATAGTAATTAAAAGAATAGTTACATTTATAAAAAATGCTCTAAAGAGGACGTCAAAATCACAGTTTATTCGTTAAAGGTACATGCCCACGCAGCAGGTTATACTGTACTATAAAACGTTGTTCATGAGAGACCATGCAAAGTATAATGAACATAGCATACATCTGGTTCCGTGATGCCCATGCGTCCACTTTGTTGCTGCTGTTTCGCTGAGCAGCTTTTTAGAAGGTATCGACAGGCCGGGGACCAGTGATTATGTTCCGCACAAGGACAGTCCCCCTTTTCCCAATTCCGTAGTCCAAGCCCGCAGTAGAAACACCGCGTGTGGTCCCCGAGACCTGGAATAGCATACATATACAGACAAACATGGTAAAGGCACTGGGTCACAGTAGCCGATTTCTATGGAAGCGTCCTGGTGCCAATGCTAACATAAATTTATCTCCTAATTAGGAGATACTAACTCCTAATTAGGATGTATCCTAATTAGGACTTACTATCTCCTACTTAGGGGAGAAATTATGTCCTAATTAGGAGATACCAACTACTAATTAGGACTTACTATTTCCTAATTAGGACATCTCCTAACAAGGAGATACTAAGTCCTAATTAGGAGATAGTAAGTCCTAAATAGGAGATAATAAGTCCTAATTAGTAGGTACTATCTCAGGAGATACATTTTAGAATTGGCACCAGGACGCTTCCATAAATTTAACCAAAATTGCTATGCATATTTATCTAGATAAGTATACTGTGAGGGAGTAATCATTTATTTTTCCCGAAATGCATTATTCATATAGAACTAACGACCGCATATCATTCTGTCCTCTTCGTCATCTTTGTGCGTTTAATAGTCAAAAGATGGAGGCAAAGGATGACTCTGTCATCAAACAGGGGCCTTTTTTGAACGGAATTCGCTACAAAACTGAGGTCAAAACCGTGTATCCGCACGAAATAGTGCCGAATTTCTCGCGTTATCTGCACACTTATAACGTTGCCAAGATATTTAAATTGACTTATATTTCCTAAACACGCAAAATAGTAATTAAAATAATATTTACATTTATAAAAAATGCTCTAAAGAGGACGTGAACATCACAGTTTATTCGTTAAAGGTACATGCCCACGCAGCAGGTTACACTGTACTATAAAACGTTGTTCATGAGAGAGCATGCAAAGTATAATGAACATAGCATACATCTGGTTCCGTGATGCCCATGCGTCCACTTTGTTGTTGCTGTTTCGCTGAGCAGCTTTTTAGAAGGTATCGACAGGCCGGGGACCAGTGATTATGTTCCGCACAAGGACAGTCCCCCTTTTCCCAATTCCGTAGTCCAAGCCCGCAGTAGAAACACCGCGTGTGGTCCCCGAGACCTGGAATAGCATACATGTACAGACGAACATGGTAAAGGCACTGGGTCACAGTACCCGATTTCTATGGCAGCGTCCTGGTGCCAATGCTAACATATATTTATCTCCTAATTAGGAGATACTAAGTCCTAATTAGGAGGTATCCTAATTAGGACGTCATATCTCCTAATTATGAGAAATTAAGTTCTAATTAGGAGATAACAACTACTAATTAGGACTTACTATCTCCTAATTAGGACATCTCCTAACTAAGAGATAGTAAGTCCTAATTAGGAGATAGTAAGTCCTAAATAGGATATAGTAAGTCCTAATTAGGAGATAGTAAGTCCTAAATAGGATATAATAAGTCCTCATTAGTAGGTACTATCTCAGGAGATAAATTTTAGAATTGGCACCAGGTCGCTTCCATAGATTTCACCAAAATTGCTATGCATATTTATCTAGATAAGTATACTATGAGGGAGTAATCATTTATTTTTCCCGAAATGCATTATTCATATAGAACTAACGACCGCATATCATTCTGTCCTCTTCGTCATCTTTGTGCGTTTAATAGTCAAAAGATGGAGGCAAAGGATGACTCTGTCATCAAACAGGGGCCTTTTTTGAACGGAATTCGCTACAAAACTGAGGTCAAAACCGTGTATCCACACGAAATAGTGCCGAATTTCTCGCGTTATCTGCACACTTATAATGTTGCCAAGATAATTGACTTATATGTCCTAAACACGCAAAATAGTAATTAAAATAATATTTACATTTATAAAAAATGCTCTAAAGAGGACGTAAACATCACAGTTTATTCGTTAAAGGTACATGCCCACGCAGCAGGTTACACTGTACTATAAAACGTTGTTCATGAGAGAGTAAGCAAAGTATAATGAACATAGCATACATCTGGTTCCGTGATGCCCATGCGTCCACTGTGTTGTTGCTGTTTCGCTGAGCAGCTTTTTAGAAGGTATCGACAGGCCGGGGACCAGTGATTAAGTTCCGCCCAAGGACAGTCCCCCTTTTCCCAATTCCGTAGTTCAAGCCCGCAGTAGAAACACCGCGTGTGGTCCACTAAGTCCTAATTAGGAGGTATCCTAATTAGGACGTCATATCTCCTAATTATGAGAAATTAAGTTCTAATTAGGAGATAACAACTACTAATTAGGACTTACTATCTCCTAATTAGGACATTTCCTAACTAGGAGATAGTAAGTCCTAATTAGGAGATAGTAAGTCCTAAATATAGTAAGTCCTAATTAGGAGATAGTAAGTCCTAAATAGGAGATAATAAGTCCTAGTTAGTAGATACTATCTCAGGAGATACATTTTAGAATTGGAACCAGGACGCTTCCATAGATTTCACCAAAATTGCTATGCATATTTATCTAGATAAGTATACTGTGAGGGAGTAATCATTTATTTTTCCCGAAATGCATTATTCATATAGAACTAACGACCGCATATCATTCTGTCCACTTCGTCATCTTTCCGCGTTTAATAGTCAAAAGATGGAGGCAAAGGATGACTCTGTCATCAAACAGTGGCCTTTTTTGCACGGAATTCGCTACAAAACTGAGATCAAAACCGTGTATCCACGCGAAATAGTGCCGAATTTCTCGCGTTATCTGCACACTTATAATGTTGCCAAGATATTTAAATTGACTTGTATTTCCTAAACACGCAAAATAGTAATTCAAAGAATATTTAAATTTATAAAAAATGCTCTAAAGAGGACGTCAAAATCACAGTTTATTCGTTAAAGGTACATGCCCACGCAGCAGCTTATACTGTAATATAAAACGTTGTTCATGAGAGAGCATGCAAAGTATAATGAACATAGTATACATCGGTTCCGTGATGCCCATGCGTCCACTTTGTTGTCGCTGTTTCGCTGAGCAGCTTTTTAGCAGGTATCGACAGGCCGGGGACCAGTGATTATGTTCCGCACAAGGACAGTCCCCCTTTTCCCAATTCCGTAGTCCAAGCCCGCAGTAGAAACACAGCGTGTGGTCCCCGAGACCTGGAATAGCATACATGTACAGACAAACATGGTAAAGGCACTGGGTCACAATAGCCGATTTCTATGGAAGTGTCCTGGTGCCAATGCTCACAAATATTTATCTCCTAATTAGGATACCTCCTAATTAGGACTTACTATCTTCTAATTAGGAGAAATTAAGTCCTAATTATGAGATAACAACTACTAATTATGACTTAATATCTCCTAATTAGGACATCTCCTAACTAGGAGATATAAAGTCCTAATTAGGAGATAGTAAGTCCTAAATAGGAGATAATAAGTCCTAATTAGTAGGTACTATCTCAGGAGATACATTTTAGAATTGGCACCAGGACGCTTCCATAGATTTCACCAAAATTGCTATGCATATTTATCTAGATAAGTATACTGTGAGGGAGTAATCATTTATTTTTCCCGAAATGCATTATTCATATAGAACTAACGACCGCATATCATTCTGTCCTCTTTGTCATCTTTGTGCGTTTAATAGTCAAAAGATGGAGGCGAAGGATGACTCTGTCACCAAACAGGGGCCTTTTTTGAACGGAATTCGCTACAAAACTGAGGTCAAAACCGTGTATCCGCACGAAATAGTGCCGAATTTATTGCGTTATCTGCACACTTATAATGTTGCCAAGATATTTAAATTGACTTATATTTCCTAAACACGCAAAATAGTAATTAAAATAATATTTACATTTATAAAAAATGCTCTAAAGAGGACGTAAACATCACAATTTATTCGTTAAAGGTACATGCCCACGCAGCAGGTTACACTGTACTATAAAACGTTGTTCATGAGAGACCATGCAAAGTATAATGAACATAGCATACATCTGGTTCCGTGATGCCCATGCGTCCACTTTGTTGTTGCTGTTTCGCTGAGCAGCTTTTTAGAAGGTATCGACATGCCGGGGACCAGTGATTATGTTCCGCCCAAGGACAGTCCCCCTTTTCCCAATTCCGTAGTCCAAGCCCGCAGTAGAAACACCGCGTGTGGTCCCCGAGACCTGGAATAGCATACATGTACAGACGAACATGGTAAAGGCACTGGGTCACAGTAGCCGATTTCTATGGAAGCGTCCTGGTGCCAATGCTAACATATATTTATCTCCTAATTAGGAGATAATAAGTCCTAATTAGGAGGTATCCTAATTAGGACGTCATATCTCCTAATTATGGAGAAATTAAGTTCTAATTAGGAGATAACAACTACTAATTAGGACTTACTATCTCCTAATTAGGACATCTCCTAACTAGGAGATAGTAAGTCCTAATTAGGAGATAGTAAGTCCTAAATAGGAGATAATAAGTCCTAATTAGTAGGTACTATCTCAGGAGATAAATTTTAGAATTGGCACCAGGACGCTTCCATAGATTTCACCAAAATTGCTATGCATATTTATCTAGATAAGTATACTGTGAGGGAGTAATCATTTATTTTTCCCGAAATGCATTATTCATATAGAACTAACGACCGCATATCATTCTGTCCTCTTCGTCATCTTTGTGCGTTTAATAGTCAAAAGATGGAGGCGAAGGATGACTCTGTCACCAAACAGGGGCCTTTTTTGAACGGAATTCGCTACAAAACTGAGGTCAAAACCGTGTATCCGCACGAAATAGTGCCGAATTTCTTGCGTTATCTGCACACTTATAATGTTGCCAAGATATTTAAATTGACTTATATTTCCTAAACACGCAAAATAGTAATTAAAAGAATATTTACATTTATAAAAAATGCTCTAAAGAGGACGTAAACATCACAGTTTATTCGTTAAAGGTACATGCCCACGCAGCAGGTTACACTGTACTATAAAACGTTGTTCATGAGAGACCATGCAAAGTATAATGAACATAGCATACATCTGGTTCCGTGATGCCCATGCGTCCACTTTGTTGTTGCTGTTTCGCTGAGCAGCTTTTTAGAAGGTATCGACATGCCGGGGACCAGTGATTATGTTCCGCCCAAGGACAGCCCCCTCCCCCTTTTCTCAATTCCGTAGTCCAAGCCCGCAGTAGAAACACCGCGTGTGGTCCCCGAGACCTGTAATAGCATACATGTACAGACGAACATGGTAAAGGCACTGGGTCACAGTAGCCGATTTATATGGAAGCGTCCTGGTGCCAATGCTAACATATATTTATCTCCTAATTAGGAGATACTAAGTCCTAATTAGGAGGTATCCTAATTAGGACGTCATATCTCCTAATTATGGAGAAATTAAGTTATAATTAGGAGATAACAACTACTAATTAGGACTTACTATCTCCTAATTAGGACATCTCCTAACTAGGAGATAGTGAGTCCTAATTAGGAGATAGTAAGTCCTAAATAGGAGATAATAAGTCCTAATTAGTAGGTACTATCTCAGGAGATAAATTTTAGAATTGGCACCAGGACGCTTCCATAGATTTCACCAAAATTGCTATGCATATTTATCTAGATAAGTATACTGTGTGAGGGAGTAATCATTTATTTTTCCCGAAATGCATTATTCATATAGAAATAACGACCGCATATATTATGATTAAAAGTTAGCTACAATAATTCGCCTCCGATCTGTTATCTTCGCGAGAGGTATGGAGCGGGGTATCAATTTGTTTCTAATTAAAATTATGCATAATTTTATGATATACCTACCCATGAAATACATAGTTATACGATGTAAATAAAAGTCATGTTCTCATCGATGAAATAAACAACTTCCGGTGAAAATACGACTACTTCCGCTATCTATATTCATAACGCGCATCTGCAGTGCCGGACAGCAAATAGGCTGCAAATACACATTCATTACCGTATACAGTCTAAAAAACTGCTAATTTCCATGATTTCTATAATAGAATATTCATATTTTTGCAACAAATATGACATATATGTTCATCTTGTTAAGCTGCATTTTGGTGGCCTATGTATGTTCGTTTTTGCGAAGAATCGATTTCCGTGTACCGACACGGAAATCGATTCTTCGCAAAAACGACATAAGTATGTACCGAACTCCCTACACCACAAAATACAGCTCATGAAGACGCGTTTGCTGCGCCATATTTCATCAAAATTTGTTGCATATGAAGGAAAATATCAAATACATGTATACTTACTTTGGAGTGGGCGACGTTGTTGTTGTTTGTTGATCATGCACCTTGGTATTTACGTCAGATATAACTTTGACGGGGGGAGGCATGGGGACAGTAAACAAACATGTATACATATGTGATAATTAATGTTTGGGTGTATGCTAAGCGCCTCGGAAAGCGGACTCTATGAACGGTGATGGCTCTGGTCAATCTGTACATCTATGCAGTCGGGCAGTCTACGCCGCTCTCAAAGAGACAATTTTGATGGTTTAATTTCGATGATGTTTTTGTTTGGTTGTTGTCTTCTTAAATATATAGAGGATATTCATATTTTTGAAACGCACGAGTGGTGCGAGATGTCCATATTTCACGTCACGAGTGCCGTTAAGCACGAGCGAAATATGGACATTTCACACCACGAGATGAACATATATGTCATATTCGTTGCAAAAATATGAATATTCTATTTATTATATACCGCTCCATGGAAATTAGCAGTTTTTTAGACTGTATACGGTAATGAATGTGTATTTGCAGCCTATTTGCGCTGTTTTATTTCTAAATGCAGAATATGAATATAGATAGCGGAAGTAGTCGTATTTTCACCGGAAGTTGTTTATTTCATCGATGACAACATATGACTCTTATTTACATGGTATAACTATGTATTTCATGGGTAGGTATATAATACATAGAAATAGTGTGCATATTAGCAACTAAGTAATTATCATTATCTCTAAATTTAAATAGTCATTTTGACATGGCATACCGTACATACACTCAAACATATTAATATACAATAGGATGTATAAACTGTTAAAAGTTTACATGCTGTTCGGGTTAAACAAACATGAACTAAATACCAAATATAAAGTATGTGTCATATTGAGCGATCGACATGTATGTATAATCGTGTATACATGTAATAGTTAGATCATAAAATTGCAAGTGTATTTGATTTAAACGAGGCCGTAAGGCCGAGTTTAAATCAAATGCACGTGCAATTTTATGGAAAATTGGCACATGCGCAATTCTATGTGGGCGCGGCTCATTAATGACAGGAGCCGTTTTTGATCGCTCGACCTGCCACGGAATTGACACGGTCCAATCAGAATTCTAGTGCCAGGTGGGGGGAAGTCCCTTCACCTGCCATGTTTACGTCGTGAAGGCCGTTGTTATCGTCATATACGCGTTGTCTGGCACATTTCCTGCTGACATCATTCGGTCATTTCACTTCATGGAACAAAGTTGTAGGCTGTGTTTGTTATATGTGAACTACAATGGAATCGGACGACGACAATTTACCGCACAAATACTTAGGTCTACAGCAATAAACTACAAACATGTATAACTCCACTTAACTAGGCTACATTACAGAAATTTTGAAATTAATGCTATTAAAAGTACATTGTTTTAATTGAATAAAGTTTCTCAAATCTTCCTCATTTTGAGTGAATGCTGCCAGGTGGGCCCGAATTCAGATGAGGGTCCAAATGAGTGGTCATAACCTGTACCTTCATTGAGAGGACCAGCCGTGCAATAATTTCCGTCCGTGTAAGTGCCCATACGTTTCAGATACACGCACGGCAATTATTGCACGGCATCTCATTAAATTAGGCACTACCCCTTTAGTTACACCACATTCTAAGCTCCACCCCTTTAGATACACAGAACAACAACTTGGTATTGGAAATTATAGCAGGTGCGTGTATAATGCTGAAGGACATTGGGCAAGTTATTGAAATAGACGTCAAAATCGTAGAAAAACAATGGGAACACCTGTCTAGAACTACTCGGTCATTCGTACATGTAGTGCATGTATTCGTCATCGACTGGGGGAAATGGGACCTACTGTCTGTTTCACCAAAGCTGCCCAAATGTTGCTGCTATATAAACAATTCAAAAACAATATTTGTTTCGATAATATTAAATTAAAGGAAAATTTAAGAATGAGCCTTCTTTTTATTTCGTGAAATTTTGTCAAATATTGATTTCATAGCGAAAAAACAATTTCCCCATGTTAAATCCCCATAGACACAGAGTGCAGATGTCTGTGGATTTAACATGGGGAAAATATTTAGAATTTCAGAAATACTGGACCGATTTTTAAAATTTAACTTTTGTTTTCTTATTTAGATCATTTCCAAGCTATCTAGCCAGGTTTCGGAGTCAATTTCCAATTTCTTTCGTTTTTTTACTCCTCCCACAACTCCTCTACCACTTTTTCCCCCATGTTAAATTCCCATCGAGAAATCAATTTTTCATAATAAAACCAATATTTTACCAAATTTCACGAAGTAAAAAGAAGGCTCATTATTAAATTTTCCTTTAATTTAATATTATCGAAAAAAATATTGTTTTTGAATTGTTTATATGGCCGTAAAATTTGGGCAGCTTTCGCATAGGCTTGGATCTGTTCATGCTCCTCTCTGTCTGGTCCGAGCCTACGCCGCACAGCAGACCAGCATTAAATTAACAGCATGGTTATGGTATTGTGCATATATACAAACAAGTGTAGACCTTTGTCACTAGTAGTGACTCACTAGTAGTAGTAGTCACTACATGTGTTACTAAGTGTTGTAAATATTCCCAGGTGTCACTCCACCGTCGGTGACACATATACAATTTATGTCGTTTGAACGTAGTGAATTAGAAATAAATTATTTTTCTCTGGCGGTCGGCGAGACAACCTTATACAATGTTAAGAATATTGATTGATGGTAACCCGCTTGCGCGTGTTCAGTCGTGCTCGTTTTCACGCCAAGCGTGAGGGCTCCACCCCTTTAGATACACAGAACAACAACTTGGTATTGGAAATTATAGCAGGTGCGTGTATAATGCTGAAGGTCATTTGGCTATGATACAAGTTATTGAAATAGACGTCAAAATCGTAGAAAAACAATGGGAACACCTGTCTAGAAAGGCGCGTGTATGGGAACCACTCGGTCATTCGTACATGTAGTGCATGTATTCGTCATCGACTGCATAATGCTACAAGATCTAGGCATTTTGTGGTATGAACGAGAAAAGCCTCTGTAAATCTGTAAATATTTTGGTGTTTCGATGATCTGGTCAGAGGGATATTGTCATCAGTTAATGCATAGTTGTGTTCATGTCATTCATGAAGTTATCGCCAAGGTCGAAATAGTATGTTTGAAAATCATCGAGTACAATATAATCTGGGGGTTTTGAAGTACAGTGCAGAAACAGCCACCCATGGGAAGACGCAAAAACTGGCTTTTGTAGAGAGGTGACTGTTGTAGGGAGGTTAATGCTGAATTAAAGTTCATCGTCTGATGTTAATGTATTGTCTTCGATAATTCTCATCAAATACATGCTTTGACAGCATTTTAGAATCATTTCCAATGGAAATGAATCTAACGTGCTGTCAAAACATGTTTTTATTGAGAAAGAAGGCAAAATCAGCATCAGACGACAAGTTTCATGCTCAGCAGTCTATGGGTTAGATATAGAGGAAATCTCAATTTGGGATATAAAATTGCGGCTGTTACAGTTTGTTTGTTTGTTTATTGGTGTTTAACGGCCTATCAACAGCTATGGTCATGTAAGGCCAGGCAAACGGGTTCGGTCCCGTTTTAACCTGCTGCATTGGGGGGTTACAGAGATGGTGTTGTTGTAGAGAGGTGGCCGTTCGGGGAGGTTTGACTGTATATCCATTTACGTCTCCTATGAGTAAACAGTGCTTAAATTGGCTACATTTTGCTTGTATGTCATTTTCAAAGTTATAAAATTCTGCCTCATTATAGAATCGTGATTGAAGTGGGGGTACATATATGACGCCAACGACTAGCTCATCGTCACAATTAGTTTCATGTAATGTATTTGGGCATTTAAATTTTATTCAAAATTGTATTTTTAGAATCAAATTGCGAATACATGTGTCCTCAGCTATTAGGTTTTTAACAAAGAAACCAATTCCACCTGATTTACGTTTATATACAGCTTTCCTGGGATTTGAATAGAATGTGTAATTTGGTTTACTTTCTTCAACACAAATTATATCATATTTTTCAACAGTTTCGACAAATTCCGGGAACTTACATTTGTTTTTTAGACCACATACATTAATTATGACTTGCTATTTTCAAATGTATCATGCTATGGGATGTCGAGTGCCTTGTAGCTATATTTGTACCGGATATGCTGTTGGATGGTAAGTTATTAACACTGGTATTACCATGATTACTATCACACATATCGCTGTTTGTGGGATACATTATATTATCAGTCATATGTTGAGGTATTTTATGAAAATTACCGGTTATTTTAACAATGTCTGTTTTAAGATCACGCGGTCGGTATCAGCGCAGTAACTTGGTAAATAATCAGGGTCTGGGGAAAGTATAATACTTTTGCTTGCAGTGACTATGCTAGTTATTGATCAATTGTCTACTGTCCTATTGGTCTCAACAATTTCACTATTCGGATGGGTGTCACTTGCTATATGGCCAGTAATATGTTCACATGATACAAAAGTAGAGCTACATGCTATATCTAGGCAGTCAACACACATAAAGGAGTATGTTGCATTTGAAGCAGAAACAACAGATAAATGGCCTTGTTTGGTTTGAAGTTCGTGGTTATGCATTGGTCTGGTACAGAACACATTTCGCTCGATATCGGTGCTAAGATTTTGTAGGTTATCTGAGTCGGCCAAATATGTATTATTTATGCTTACTCCGGCTGTGCCAAATGTTTGGCATTTGCCAATTACTGGGATGGGGATAACTATGTTGACTGTTTGTATTGGTGTCACATATGTTGTCATAAACATTTTTGCACAGCTAATGTACATGTCGAACTCAATTCGTTCAATTCTACATTTCAAAAGGGCTATAGTTTCTATTCCCTCCATAAGCACATTTGCATTGCAATTAGTTTTTCATCAGGCGCAATTGTTTTAGCTCATCCATGTTTGAATTGGTGAAAACTGCTTGTTGTGAATATCTGGGTTGGGTGCGCGGCCGTCCCTGAAGGTCATGCATTGACCCGCCGCCGGTGGAATGTCGAGCGCGTTTGCATCGTTGTACCTGCCAGTCTTCCGACAGCGGCTCAAACATGTTTCTGCTACCACCAAATGCCATTTGCGAAAACGTTATTACGATACAATAGCTGGGTGAAAAGACTTACAATCAGTGATGAATTTCCGATAAACTGTCCGTGAAATGTCAACAGATAAAAACATGTCCGGCATGGTTCTACCAACAATGCACCTATATACAATTATGGGCAGATAATGATTAAAGTTATATGTGAAAAACTATTTAGTTGTATATTGTATCGGTTTCCTGAATTCAGATGCCACGTTAAATTAATCATTAATTGCTCGCAATAAGTACAACGTTATATTTAGAAGCCAATGTCACGCTTTGTTGTCGAACGTTCACGAGACGTACACTATGTTACCATGGATGCACGCACGTCTCTGTGTCAAACAGCCAAGTACCTAAATTGGTGAAAGAGTCGCAATATGCGAGTAATGAGACGAACTGCTGTGCTTTGATTGGTCTTGAAACTTGGGCAAAGAATATATATTACAATATACTACTTACATGCATAGTAGAATCCAGCATTGGCCAGTTGGTGAGGATTTTGGATATCGTCAAGTTTCCAGGACGCTTCAAAGGTTTCAAGTCGACTCTAAAACTGCGAATAGAGCGGGTACTTCGCCTGCGACGATTGGAGGAAGCCAGTCTCTGTGTCAAATTCATACGCCAATATGTTGTTGTTGTTATTGTTTTCTCCGGCTACAAATCCATACGCTCCTTCTGGTGACATTATTGATTCCTGTGCCCAGATTCCTTTGGCATGGTTGTCGATTTCCTCTCCACTTGCTGGTTCTCTGGGGTCTATCGCCATGTTTAATGTATCACCCCCATTAACAAATTCGCATTCTGGTGATATAGAAGAATGGACCTCCATACTTCCACCCTCTATATGTCACTTGACACTTAAAACATCTTACCTCATCTTCAACACCGGTGTAATAAAATCCAGACTGCGTTAACCGTAATGGTGTTGCCGCTGAATCTTGAGGGAAAGTTTTGAAAGTATCGTACCTTGCCCATTCATGGCGCATTAGTTCGTCTGTCGGTCGGCCATGTTTAACCAAGTCGTCAATGTATGCGCGAATCTGCGACACTGGGTACGTGATCGAAGGTGCCTGTCGCACATTGTTCAGTTGTTTCAGCCATGGTAAACATGCAACATTCCTATCATCGCTATGTTTAATTGTGTGTCTTTTTGGTTTGTGACTAACATTTGTCACTCGTTCATTAACCTTTATACATTTTGAAAAACGTTGACATTTTATTTTCTCAGCAGAAGATGCCCGTGGTAGTTCATTACTTATACTTAACTGAAATTCGAGCTCTTTGCTGAAACCCGATTTACAGTTATTTTTTAAAAATCCAAATGTCAAAATTAGCAGTATGATACACGTAATACATAACATTATACAGATTGTATTTAAAACGTAATATGCACGTTTCTTCCCTTCATGTCGTGCCCAGCCGTTTGGACGCAAAGTGAACCATGGGCCATGTTCTGTCGGTGTAAGACGCCATGAATCGTTATCAAGGTACCGGCGTGCTTCCGGCGACGGACTCCAAGACGTCAACACTAGTAGACTGGCCATAGCGTCCTGGATGTTCTGTACAATGGATTGTAGCGTACATGTGGGCGTCTCATTGCGCACATCCGAAATGTTGAAAAGTCGGTATTGCGCGTATATACGTGTATAAATAGCTCACGTTTATTACGCGATTCAACAGCAGCATTTTTAGCGTTAACATAACTCGTCCATGTGTAGAGGTGAAGTATGGCATATACACAGCAGATATTACGTTCTCCTGGATGTGTTGTACATACATGCCAGTGCTCTCTGCGTTAACGATGGTCCTTCGACATTCTTCCATCGGTATGCTTTGTGGGGCATTCATACTGTTATATAGTGTGTGCTAACCGACTCCATTGTGTTGAAACTACTTGTAGTATGCCATAAGATCGACATCTGACAGTTTTGTAGCCTGGTCTGGACACACCATCATTCATGTTGTTGTGGATTGCGTCGGGAACGCCGACATCCGCCAGCCGCCATTCATAACACTCGTTATATGAGACGTTGGTTTATTGGTTCCCGTAACGGCCTCCGATCTGGGCGCCGTAAAGCCTGTAATTCCCACAGGTGAATAGCGCGTAACAGGGATGGTAAATGGTTAACAATTTCCTAATTATGTTAAAACAGCAGAAAACAAGCAAAACATAATCGGCATGAAATTATTTAACCATCCCTGCCACGTGTTATTCACCTATGGGAAGTCCATGCATGTTCCCGTTATCCACTGCCGTATACATGTAGACCACGATAAAGAATATCACAATTTTTATTGTTTTCCCTTGTGTTATTCGCGCCATTATTTCTAAAAGGTCTCGAAGTCAAACAACGACTCACACAGACATCAATATTGCGTTCAAGCAATAAACAGTGGTAACCAAACATACAGCACGCTATCTAAAGTACTATACTGCCATTCGACACCACAATCATGAAATGTTGATCGTATGCAATACGCACCCAGCGTACACCCAACCATACACATGTTTGTCTATTTGTGTATGTCTCAAATGGGTATAAACCATAGTGTTGAAAAAATTAACCCAGCCAGAGTTCAAAATGGCTGTTCAACAATGAAATTGTGAACAGCGATGACCGGGATCAGACTGAACATTGCATAGGCAGTAGGCCCAGTTTTGTCAGATTATGGCCCAAACACTGATGATGCGGGGCTTATTGATCATGAGCAGGTCCACCAAATAGGTCCTGTTCCTGTACAGCTAGCATCTTGGTATCGGGTGGACTTTACGAACTAATGTTTTCCCCCAGCATATTTTTGTTCGGTGCCATGCTATGCCCGAGTTTGGTAGCACCAGGTCAGATTCTGGAAGAACCATGCATGCCTGAATTTGGTGGCACCATTCTACCCAAAAATAAGCGTTGTTTTGTTGCATTATTATAATTTGCTCAACCTCCATTATAGGCAATATAGTAATCAACCAAAATGTTAAAACATCAGTATGATGTAATTTTCAAGTAATATTAAAAATGTTATTTCACATGCTGAATGTCGCACTTTTTCAAAATTTTACACACTAAAAAAGTTCAATTTTTTTTTTTTGCTTAACTGTGCACATTTTTAATCCCAGGGGGAAATAATTCACTAATTACATTGATAACATTACTTTGGCTAAAATTGCAGATTCTGGTCACTGTGCGGGTATAGATCATTTGTGGCGATGCTCGTTAGAATGGAAATAAGACCCGTTTCCTCAGCAGGTGTCATTATATGTGGCTGTGACTGGAAAAACGGGGCTATGGGACTGGGGACCAGCGTAGCTCCTGATCAAATAGCAGTGCCTGATAACGCTCTGTATTGCTTGTTAGAAGCATGGTGGGTATTTCATTGATAGAATGACAAACAGTGCAGATCCAGATCAAACTGTGCGGATGCACAGGCTGATCTGGATCTACACTGGTCGCAAAACCCCATTTTCCAGCACAGCCGCATATTCAAACACTCGTCGGACTTTCATCCAATTTGGGAATGAAAATCACTGAATAGTAGAATAGAAACCATCTTGTAATACACATCGTAGTTCATAACAGAAGTCTATAAATAGACACATTGTGAAGTCTAATTCTAAGAAATTTAGTGAATGAACCAATCGGTATTGATGGCTTAATTAGTGAGAACTTAGTGAGAAAGTCTTTGTTTTCTTGTGTAGTATGTGTCACCTTTATAGCAGTATTTCAATTATAATGGTTTGTGGCGGTACCCGATGTAGTACAGATGGGTTCCTATGTCAAGGTGTATGATCACGTGGTTACAACAACAACAATTACTGAAACTTCCAGTAGCGCCTCCGATCCAAAGTACGTATTCTGTTATATTGTCCTTATTATGTAACGGATTTTAATGAAATATAGCGCATCAAACGCGTCTTGAAGCTGCATTTGGTGGTCTCGGTACGTTGGCCCAAACATCTGTCGTTTTTGCGAATAATCGATTTCCGTGTTTACTGTCAATACTGTCATAGTAATTGATTCTTCGCAAAAATGTACAAAGTACGCAAAGTATGTGCCGCAGTATTTCGTATGTGCCGCAGTATTTCATAAAAATCCGTTGCATATTAAGGAAAATATCAATAATATTTACTTTGGAGTAGGCGCGCTTTCAACACTTTCAGACATTGTTGTTGTTGTGGTAACCACGTGATCATGCACCTTGTATTTGCAGCTGTGACTGGAGACATGTGGCTACACTGGTTGCAAAACCCATCAGCCCCATTTCTCCAAGCATGGTCCCATTAATAGTCTCAAAACAACGAAATTTGCTCTTTAGCTAATTATAACACTGCTGAAACAAACCTTTAACTGTTAAGTTAAATAAATATTCGTGTGGAAGGGACACATGTGAGATGGCATAGTGACCGTTCTTGCATGATGACCCATCAATACAATAAAAGCCCTCCGTGATGGGAATAACGTCATTGTGCATATTCACGTAACTCCACGATATCCTGTCAGCAAAGTAAAACACACGTGAAGTAAAATAAAGTATAACTGATCGATTGAATGAAATGGGTTTGATGTCCGTTCAAAATTAACCCTTTCAACCCTAAGTAACTAATGGACTGTGATATGGCTCTAATTTCCCACCAATCCAATCATCACAAAATGATTTTCAGATTAGTTCATTTATGAAAAGGGGGTGTTTTTGTTCTAAAATATATGAAAATTACTTGCAAAAAGTGCAGATCTTGATGAGACGGCTCGTCACGAGCAGGCTCATCTGGATCTGCACCGTTTGCAAACCCCGCTACAGCGGGCTTTCGGTTTCAAGGCGTTAAGGTTATATATGGCTGTGACTGGAGAAATGGGGCTTATGGGGTTTGTGACGAGTGTAGATCCGGATCAGTGAGCAGTGAAAATACTGTAATTAAGTTGAAATTTACTTTAATAGTTGAGCTGCAAAAAGTAACACTGTTTGTTTTTTGCAGCTCAAATAAGTGAATTTTTAAATGTGTTCCATTTGTTTAATCATTTGTTCCCTATTTAATAAAGAAGAAAATCAATAATATATTTGTAAAAGTAAAATATGCATTGAATTTGAAGTCTGAGGGTATAATACTCTGTAGATACAAAACTTATCTGGAGCTCTGTTATTAGCAAGGTCTTAGGACAAAATCAGGAATACTGCTTTGTTGATCAAGTCGGTCGACTGTTTTATATGCAGCAAATGTTAACTCCATTAGCGTGTCATTTGGCAAGGGTAGGCAAAACACTCATTTTGACAATGTATCTTGAAATAACAAAACATGGAACAGGGCTCCAGATAAGGAATTAGTAATTGAGTATTGTCACTCCATCATTTCTGATGAAATTGGGTATTTCAAAATTTTAATTGGGTAAAATAAAATCACACGACTGTTTACACATCAATTATTGAATAGTTTGCTTCGAAATGAAAATCAGAATTGTTCAATGTAAAATTAGTTTCTGTGAGTACTTACCTGTTATATGTTGCTATATAGCTTCTATGGGGGCTACCCATTCCGAATACAATGTATTGACCCGCATCTAGGCGGGAAGGTAAGGTGATACAGAAATCAGAAAAGAAAATTAATTCATTCTGTGAATACTTAACCTAGGATCAATAAATTACTCACCAAATCCTTGTAGATGACAGCTGGACACCGTCTTAAGCAGCCCCCCCCCCCCCCTATTCGCTCCCAGAAGATGCCCGAGCCACTCTAGTAACGCCAGTAACGTCTTCTGGTCTGCTTGAGTATCGTCTCCATCCGTTGTCCACACATACTGAATGTGACTAACTCTTAGCATGTTAGCGTAATGTCATCCACAATGTAATGTCTCACATATAAGACTCACAGTCTCTGCACTGAATCTTAATAATGTCCACAAGTCTCTTAATTTCTCACTCACTTCCTCACAAACATTAATGACCACATTAATAATCCATATAAATATTGACAACCACATACTATCAATAATTACAATACATAGTATCAGTGACCCTAGATGACTGATCATTTCTGTCCTCAAGTGTCATGATCAATGATACGGTTAGTGCACCGGAGCACAGGGAACTCCCCGGTACCCTCTCCGGACCTCACAATCATTGGTAACAATTCACAACTGTACATACAATAGTAAATCCTTATCCAGACTGGCATTCACTAGTTATGTGAAACAGAAAACAATTTTAGAAAACTTTTCGAAAACATAACTCGAACTAGCTGATACCTAGATCTTTTCTTACTGCCAATCTGAATATACTACCAACTTTGTTATCCTGAACTGGATCCAATGGCCCAGATAACAACAGGCTTCAAAGCGAGCCTTTTTACACATTATGTTCCACACCCGCGATAACCCTGCCAGCCGCGACTAAGGGACCCAATGTGTAAATATCTGCACTCTGCGACGTCAGTGTGCGTAAGTAAAACTGAGAAAAGGTGGAATGAGATTTTCATGATGCCGCTTCCATTATCTTATCCATGGGCACTCTATTGAGGAAAGCCCAAGATGTAGATACTGCTCTGACCTCATGGGCTTTGACTTCTAACTTTCTGAGTGTCTTACCCGAAGTGGATCGATATGCTCTGCTAGAGATATCCATCTTGAAACAGACGCTTTGGATAGATCCTGATTACCCCTGCGTGGAATAAAAAGTCTCTTGCGTTTACCTCTCAATCGCTTAGTCATTGAGATGTAGTGCCGAATTGCCCCGACTGGGCATAGTGTGGTTTCTGTCACGGATAACTGACCTGATTTGGACAGAGCCGGAATAACGAACGGTATGGGATGCTTACCTGGAACAGGAGTTTTAGCAAGGAAACCCACTTCGTAACATAGAGTAACTGAATCCTTACCAAAAACCAGATTCTGATTTGGACAGAGCCGGAATAACGAACGGTATGGGATGCTTACCTGGAACAGGAGTTTTAGCAAGGAAACCCACTTCGTAACATAGAGTAACTGAATCCTTACCAAAAACCAGATTCTGATAGACAGGGCGTGCAATTCCCCCCTCCTTTTCGCCGAAGCGAAAGCGAGGAGGAACACTGTCTTAACTGACCAGTCGAGGAGAGAAGCCTGTGACATGAGCTCATACGGAGCCTTGGTTAAGGCACATAGAACCACTGTCAGATTCCATTTAGGAGTGATTGTTTTAGCTACTGGCCTTTCTCTAGTGAAAAACGAAATCATCGCCGATAACCTAGGATCTGAACCTATGTTACAAATCGGCGCCGGGCAGAACTTCAAACAGCTGGCCAACGCCGACCTGTATCCCTTAATAGTTGATGCTGACGACTTCCTGTCCTCAAACAAATACCTAAGGAATGCCCCTACTTCTCCTATAGCTGGACTGACTGGATTAATTTACCTCTGCTTACACCAATTAACCCAGACTCTCCATTTTGCGTCGTAGCAAGCTGTAGTAGAGGGCCGCTTTGTCTGCGCAATGATTGCTGCAGCTTGCTGCAGCTTGCTGCGAAAACTTATCCTTTAGGATTCCCTTCCTGATAGCCACCAGGCGTGAAGTTTCAGAATGAGAAGATTTGCATGTAGTGTCTTTCCCACATGCTGAGACAGAAGCCTGGGAGACACTGGAAGAACCACCGGATGGTCCACTAGGAGCTCCAGTATGTTGGAAAACCAACTTCTCGTTGGCCAACACGGAGCCACTAGTGTGACCTGGCAGTTTAATAGACGAATCTTCTGCAACACCCGAGTCAGTAGGAGAAATGGAGGAAATGAGTACCCGTCCACTTGGTTCCACGACAAGGACATTACATCCACCCCCCCCCCCCCGCTCGGGAGTCCGGTACTGGAGACACATACATTCTGAGCTGATTGTTCATCCTGGTTGCAAACAGATCCAGCCAGGGGTGGCCCCGCCTGTTGATTACCTCGTTGGCCACCGTCTTTGACAGTGACCACTCGGCAAGAACTGGTGAACCCATCCTCGACAGATAGTCCGCCAGAATATTGGACTTCCCCATAATGTGTCTCGCCTGCAGTACTATGCCGTTATGGTGACACCGGATACGTAATTCCCTGGCTTCCAGACAGAGGCTCACAGACCGAGTGCCACCTTGTCTGTTCAGGTATGCCACTACCGTAGTGTTGTCCGTGGCTATCTGAATTGCTTTTCCCCTTACCTGGGAAAGTGCTTTTGCTAGAGCCAACGTTACCGACCTTAGCTCCAGCATATTGATGTGGCACCCGGCCCATTCCTCCGACCATAACCCCGAGAACACCAGCCCCAGGGGCTCCAGGTGAGCTCCCCACCCTGAGTTGGAGGAGTCTGTGGTCAACACCAACTCTGGATCGGGAATTGACATGGGAAACCCCTGGAGATACCACGTCCTCTGAGCCCAGCGTCTGAGATGACGCTTGAAGTCTTTTGACAGCGGTATCAACCTGTCCAGAGGGTGATAGTGCGGTCTCCAGTGGAAGAGCAAATATATCTGCAGGGGTCGTAAATGTAGACGCCCCAGACACATCATATCTGCTGCTGAGTTCAAGACCCCCAGCAGTGACAATAGCTCCCTGGCTGGTAGTTGAACCGAGTTCAAGACTTTGAAGACCAGCTTCAACGTCCTGTCCACTCTGTCCAAGGGCACCCTGACTATCCCCAGCTTGGTAAGGAAATTCATCCCTACATAGCAGAAGTCCCGAGTCGGTACCAGTTCCGACTTCTCTATGTTCGGTATGAGTCCCAACCCTGTGATGAGATCCCAGAACACACGTAGATTGAGTAGCAGTATGTCTCTGGACTGATCGTGCAGTAGCCAGTCGTCCAGGTATTGTAGTATGGAAATACCTCTTCGCCTGGCTTCTGCCGCAATTACCTCCATTAGTTTTGTGAACACCCTTGGAGCCGTGGTTATTCCAAAGGGTAGGACACAAAACTGATATACCCTGCCTTCCGATTGAAAGCGTAGAAACTTTATGGATGCAGGGCACATTGGTACATGAAGGTAACCGTCCTGTAGATCTATGGAGACTGCCCAATCGTTGACTCTTATAGTTCGTCGTATTGATTGAGCAGTCTCCATCTTGAAATGATCTGTTTGAATGAACTGATTCAGCATTGACATACCTAATATGGGGCGTAGCTTGCCGTTTCGCTTTGGAACTACGAAAAGCCTGCTGCAGAAGCCCGGAGATTGCCAATCTTTGACTTCCACAATTGCGTTTTTCGCTACAAGGGATTTCACTTCCGCAACTAGTGACTCCATTTTCCGCGAATCCCTGTATGGTTCCCACTTTGGTGGCATCCACCTCAGGAGGGGGGGGGGGTGGTGTGCAACTGGATGAAATATCCATTTCCCACTAACTGAATGGTCCACTTGTAATCCGTTATTTACTTCCAGCTTGGAAGGAAATCGGATATTCTCCCTCCTACGGCATGTAGTATGCGGTAATGAACCAGTCCCCCATACGCAAAGCGCCCCGCGTACCCCTAACAGGAAGCCCCTCGAGGCTTCCCCCTGGAGAAACTACCCCAACCCCTGCCCCTGCCGCGTGCAGTGCCACCCCTGGACGCACCACCCTGTTGGTGCGGCATAGGTGGTAAGTGTTGTTTGAAGCCACCTGCTCCTTTACTCACTGGAATACGAGACGGGGAGGCCGAAGCTGCCTGCTTATGTCCCCCCTCTCTTTCATGAGCTCTGCTTCCTAGCGGTGAACTGCTTTGCCGAAGAAGCCATTGACAGTCTCGCTAACTGCTGACTCTGTCTTTCTGCAGCGTCAGCAGTAGCCACCTGCGAACATTTCTCGCCAAACAAACAGACTCTTGGCTTGAAGTGGTGCAGCCCGCAGTAGATCCCTTCCCTGTCCGGGAAGAATGGACGACATAGCTAATGTGGCGTCCCTCTTAGACAGCACTATGTCTGCTGACATTGTCAGAGCTGTAGCCATGATATGCTTAGTAGCTCTGGCTGACGACTGAAGGAGAGATTCCACTGCTCTGGCGTCTCCCGCCTCAATGGCCGCTCTGGCCGCGCCCAAGAACAAGTCAGTGTGAGAGGCCATGGATACAAGCGACCTAGCTCTCGCATCCAAGGACTCCAACAGTGTGTCCGGTGCCTTTTGGGAATTAAACCTTGTTCACTCCTATCCTCTGAGCATCCTCATATAATGCCGGGTGCTTCAGAGGCCAAGTTTCCATATGTGGAACATAATACTTTAGCCGCTGATGCGGAAAAAATGTCTTGGGCGTAAGAGACCCCACCTTCTTGGTGTAAAACCCCTGTGCCCTGTTCAAATCCTCTAACAGAGCGCTCACTATCGGGGACTGAGGCAATCTAGGCATCTCCTTAGGGGCAGAGACTGAATCTGCCTGCCAGAGAGACTTAGCCCTCGGCACAGGTGCAGGCTGAGCGGGAAAAATACTGGTATACTGCAGCCACCGCCTCATGTGTCCTTGTTAGCTACGCTAGCTGCCGATTCCAGTTCCAAATATTGGCCCCCTTCTTCCACAACTGGTCTCTCATGAGGATCGGCAACTTTCCTCAGCCATGCCTGGTGCATTTTGCCTTGTAAAATTCTCCATCATCTTGGAGATGGATGATAGCAAGATCATTGTCTGGCCCCTCGAATATGTGCTGTCATCTGACTGTGACCGAGACCTGTGTCGCTATGTCCATGACGACTTCTATGCCCGTAACTTTTACGAGACCTAGAACGTCGTCTGTGCTTTCTGGATCGATACGCCCTCGGGCTGGTAGACGAGCTCCTGGAAGACGAACTAGAATTAGACCTAGTTCTCTTCCTAGACGCACAAGATCGGTGAGTTTGAGCGCCCCTGAATGACGCCATCAGACTCCCCGCTGGACGAATACAGAGTGTCGGTAGGCCTATGCCCTGTACCTCCACCCTGTTGCATCTCCGTATCCAGGTACTGATAGTTCTCTGAAACGGCGTGGTCAAAACCAGCGTCGCCGATATCAGTGGCTATGTCCGGTGTCCGGTGTCCGGTGGAACATGCGTGTACTATACTAACATCGCCTATCCTCTTATGCTACCTGCATTGTCCAGTGTCCGGTGTCCGGTGTCCGGTGTCCGGTGTCGTTGTCCGTGCTCAGTGGGTAGCGGACCACCCAGAGCAGAACTAGCGACGTTGGATGCCTCAGTCATAAGAGACACCCTGCCACTATCCGGACTTGGACTTGGCGAAGATTCAGAAACAGTCTTTAGTTTCTGAATCTTGCCTAGCGCTGACCGTTTCTAATCCGTATAAGACCTCACAGCCAGTACATGACTCCACGTTTTGGGACCCCATAGTTCCGAGACATGACACGGTTTCTCCCGTGAGCAACCGTTCTGTTTCTGACAACATCGGAAACAAACGATCTCATGGGGATCCCAAGTTCCCGCTATGTGACCACAACCCAAATTCCTCTGACCCGAACTGGGCTTAGGCGTCCCTTTGCCCATAGTGAACGCGGTACAAAAAAACTTGTACTGTACAAAATATTGAACAAAACAAAATCGGAAAAAAAAAATTCTTTGTCGACAATAGGAACGTCCGACAATAGGAAAATCGCGAGTTCGCGCTCTGTGGCCACACTAAGAAAAACTCGAAACACTTTCAAAAATGAAATATTTTCGACTAGCAACTTTAAGAAATGAATAGCCCACACTCTATTACAGAAGTTATTGCCAACTTGCGGACAATAATCATGAATAGAGCGTATAAAACAGCCAAACGAAAAGGTGCACCAGAAAGGATACTTTCACGTCAGCCGTCCGAAGCAAAGCGGAAGACTCCCGTGCGCGCATGCGCGGTCGATATGGGATGGGACAGGTGTAAGTGCGGACTAGATGCGGGTCAATATATTGTATTCGGAATGGGTAGCCCCAATAGAAGCTATATAGCAACATATAACAGGGAAGTATGATACCGAAACATGTCTTGGCATTTCATTAGAATTGTCTCCTTGGAGACAATTCTAATGAAATACTAAGATGTGTTTTCATGGAAAATAAGAAAAATATGCTATATTTGTGGTCTGTTTATTGTTTTCTGCAGCACGATAAAGGTACCACAATTTTTTTATTGCTTTTTGATACTCGCTACTTCTGATTTCAATTGGGTTTTTGGCAATTTTAATTGGGTATTTAAGCAAATACGCAGCTTATCTGGAGCTCTGTGGAATTTGCATTGTGTGGACTGAATAGCTTTGTAACCTTGTGGCGACATATGTATGTATAGCACGGACAGAAAGGTGATTGATTAACAGCAGTGCTCCAGATAAGTTATTTTATCTAAAGAGTATGATACCCACAGAGTTCAAATTCAATGCGTATTTTACTTTTACGAATGTATTATTGATTTTCTTCCTTATTAAATAGGGCGCAAACTATCCAAACAAATATTTATATATTAAAACATTCACTTATTTGAACTGAAAAAAGCAATCGCAGTAAATTTTCAACTTTATTCCACTACTCAATTTGAAAATCAATGTGTATTTTCACATTGATTGCTGCGAGTATTTTGTACTCCCACTTTTGATAATCAATGCGTATTCAGCTGAAGTGCGTAAAATACGCCAATATGCATGCCCCTTATCTGGAGTTCTGAACTGAATGTGATTTATAATTGTTAACATGATTATACATGAATTATGTAGAACACATCCACTAAAGACATTCCAACATCGGTGGTCACTCTCACTGTAATTGTTATTCTAACATACATTTTGCACTTACAAACTTCTTTAAAAGTCTTACAAAGTCTTGTGAAACGGTTCCCTGGGGGCCCGTTTCACTAAACTTCGTACAAAAAAGTTTGTACAAAGAGTTCTATAAATTAACTTCTGACATTAACCCTTATAATGCTTGAATTAATTTGTCGCCTGCTGAATATTTTTTATTTTCCATTTTTCTCATCAAAAACTTGGTTTGGCAGCACTTCTAAAATGCTTCCAAACCATGTTTTTACTGAGAGAAGACAAAATATGAATTAACAGCAGATGACTATTTTCGGTTCCCGCATTCTAAGGGTTAACGTGGTTCATAAATGCTATCTTCTTTCACCTACATGTACAAGTCACTAAATCTAAAACAAGAATTCCGCCACGGAAGCGGTGTCACGCCTGCCGAGGCATAATTGACAGTAACATGATCATGGGCAAGTGCTAAAGTAAGCACCACTAAAACCGTCAGAGAATTGCATACTTAAAACACGAAAAATTTCAAGGTTCAACAACTTTTTTACATAAAAAAATTGCTAAGTGTTTCCACAGATCAAGGTCATATTAATGGCGGCATGAGGGTGTTCCAAATGCTTACATGTATCAAGTGTCCAAATATTGAAGCAATCCATCAAGTAATATTAATGTTATACCATGATGTAGAAACTTGTACTAACTTTTTGACACAAAAAAATGGCTACGTGTTTACGCAAAAATGTGAAGGTAAAAAAGGTGAAGGTATTGTGAATTGGCGGCATGTATCAAGTGTCCAAATATTGAAGCAATCCGTAAAGTAATATTAAAGTTATAGCATGAGGACGAAGCTTGTACAAAGTTTTTGACATTTCGGACGACAACGACGGAAAAAGCGGCGACTATAGTCAACTTTGCCGAAAATTTTAGTTTTGCTTATACAAACTTCTTAGTCTTACTAACTTCAGTGAAACGGGTCCCTGATCAATAGAGCCGAAAAATGTAGTCTTTACTGTTGAATATAAGGCAAGCCATGCGATTTTGTACCGGAGAACATGTGCAATTTTTCATGAAATAAATTTACAGAAACTGTGATATTTTCTGCAACTGATGTTGAAAAATGACAAAATATTCGTAGGAATAGAATTTGTCATTATGTACCTAGGAACAGGTGCGATTGATTTTTTCACGATATAAATTTACAGAAACTAATATTTTCTGTCAATGATGTTGAAAGAGGATTCCGCATTTGCTATGAAAATGTTGTCAACTTTCGACGTCATTTACGGACAATATCGTAAATGTTGTATATATTTTTCATGAGATATCGCACATGTTCTTAGGTACCAAATCATGTGGCATGCCTCATATGTGGCTCAGAGCGCCAGTTAAGGTGCGTAATTTGACCAACTTGGGGTGAAATTTTATTATTTCTTCATCAAAAATTGCAAGTTGGGAATCTTTAGAATCGTCTCATTGAGACGATTCTAAAGCACTCCCAACTTGCCATTTTTGATGGATAAATAAGAAATTTACCTCCAAATTACGCACCTTAACTGGAGCTCTGTGGCTGTGACTGGAAAAACGGGTCTTACGGTATTTGTGACCAACATAGCTTCTAATTAAATAGCACACACACACACCTTTAGTCGGATAATGATCAAGCCTCTTTACAAGCATGATGGTCGTTTCATTGATGGAATAGCGAACAGTGCAGATCCTGATTAGCCTGTGCGGATGCACAGGCTGATCTGGATCTACACTGGTCGCAAGACCCATAAGCGTCATTTCTCCAGTCACAGACACAGATATTGTGACATATTAGAAATGTATTAGTTAACCCTTACAATGCTGAATTTATTTGTGTCGTCTGCTGAATATTTTTTATTTTTTCCATTTTTCTCATCAAAAACTTGGTTTGGCAGCACTTTAGAATCATTTCCAATGGAAATGATTCTAAAATGCTGCCAAACCATGTTTTTACTGAGAGAAAAGACAAAATATGAATTATCAGCAGACGACTATTTTCGGTTCCCGCATCTCTAAGGGTTACGGTAACATCATAATGAGTACCGGTTCAGAATGTAAAAGCTGAGGCTGTCTTTACTTCCGTAACGCTCGAGAGCAACCTGGTCACCGACCTTGGCATAGACAGCTTCGCCGACCCGCACGGTCGCCGCCGCATCATTCCAACCTGAAACACAATAAAAGTGAAATGGTTTTACATCCCAGCAACAGTTAAGGCCATACAGCGATGGGACCTTGGTTTCAAGTCTCATCAGACTGAAACTGTGATATTTTCTGCAAAGGCGTTAAATATGACTAAAAGGTGAAAGTGAATGGGACTAATGTCCCAGCAACAGCTAAGGTCATATAGAGACGGTCGCCACATCATTCCAGCCTGAAACATAATCAAAAGTGAAAAGGTTTAACATCCCAGCAACAGTTAACTCTTTGCATGCTGGGAAATTTGGGGGCTATAAATAGTTCAAAAATATGATACGACAATTCACTGTATTTTCTTTTATTTCTCCCTATAAATATCATGATTATGTCTTGGAATTTCATTAGAATTGAGTCCACTGGACTCAATTCTAATGAAATTGCAAGACATATTTACAGAGAGAAATAAGAAACATACTCGTAAGTTGTTGGATGTTATTTTCACCGCTAGCATGCAAAGAGTGTAGGCCATATAGGGATGGGACCTTGCTTTCAAGTCTCATCAGACTGAAACTGTGATATTTTCTGTAAATGACGTCAAATATGACTAAAATGTGAAAGGGTTTAATGTCCCAGATAAGGTCATATAGAGACGGGACCACAGTTTAAAATCTCATCGGACAGACAAGTTGGATGAAAATACTATGAAAGTATTTTTGATGCCCAAGGTGAGGTTTGAACCCACAACCTCCGGATTGGAAGTCAGGTGTCCTAACCCCTAGGCCACAACCCATCACTCTCATCAGAAGGACCATGACCATCAAGCATTTTATTCTATCCAGAAAAGAGCACCCTGTGCCATTCAAATTTTCTGTGGGATTTTTTGTTTAACTCTTATTGTTACAGTGGTAAGAGTGCCCGTATGAGTGAATGTGTATAACGTCCCAGCAACAGCTAAGGTCAGATAGACTGGTAGGACCAATTGACTGAAAAGCGAACAGCGTACACGCCAGGCGCAGACTGATCTGGGGCTACCCTAGTCACATATGTGGCTGCCATTGGAGAAATTGGGCTTACAGGATTTGTGACCAGTGTAGCTCCTCAGATCACGCTCCAGTAGTCTGATAAATATCTATATTGCTTGATAGAAGTATGACGGGTATTGAAGGAATGGCAAATAGTGCAGATCCTGATCAGACTGCACAGATGTACATGCTGATCTGGATCTAAGGGCCGTTTCACTGAACTTTTTGTGACTAAAGTGCAAATTTAGGATCATCAGGAAATTTCAATTGATGGATTTACATTTATTGAACATAGGCAATAAATGCAAATCCAACTCTTTTTTTTTTTACAGACTATCATAATTTTCACTTTAATACAAACATTTTAGTCGTACAAAGTTTAGTGAAACCGCCCCTTGCATTGGTCGCATTGGCAATAAGCCCCATTTCTCCAGTCACAAATGCCTTCTCACACAACCAGCTGTCAAATAAGCCAAATAAGACTGATTATCATTCTAATCTCAGGAATAACAACCTTGCCAGCTAGTGAACACGAGGTATTTGCAGTGACATCACATACCAGCGCTCCAGATAAGGAAGTATTAATTGAGTAGTGTCACTCAATCATTTCTGAAGCAATTGGGTATTTCAAAAATTTCATTGCGTAAAATAAAATCACACTACTGTTTACACATCAACAGACCGCAATTATTGAATAGTTTGCTTCGAAATGAAAACACATCTTGGTATTTCATTAGAATTGTCTCCTTGGAGACAATTCTAATGAAATACCAAGATGTCTTTTCATGGAAAATATGAAAAATATGCTGTATCTGTGGTATGTTTATTGTTTTCTGCAGCATGATAAAGGTACCACAAATTATTTATTGCTTTTTTAAATTGGGTCGTTGGCAATTTTAATTGGGTATTTAAGCAAATACGCAGCTTATCCGGAGCTCTGACATACACACAGGTACAGTTGACATATAAACATGTATTTGCGCCTGTTGCTGTCTCGGACTTTACCACACTAATGTGATTTTCGATAACCTTGATTTTGAACTAGATGGCTGCGGCGCGCATGTAACGCCCACGGAGGCTTTGATAGTATACCGAAAAACTTTAACCTAGACGAACCTACGTACGTAAATCAATGTGCCAACTATATCGCACTGTCCGCGACAAAATGTTCCTAATGAGGTAACGTTGTGATCTCGCATCATATAGAGCGGAATCTCTATACTGGATACCCGTGAATGTCCGCAAGTTGTCCAGTTGAGGAACCCATAAGCCCCATTTCTCCAGTCATAGCTACATTTGAGGACTAAACGTGATGACATAATTTAACCCTGCAGCAGGGGCGGATCTAGAAAGTGTGGTTCCGGGGTTGAGAAAGTGAAAAGTGAAAGTGAATGGGTTTAGCGTCCCAGCAACAGCTAAGATCATATAGGGACGGACATGTACATATACAAATGTACTTGTACAGGTAATATATGGGATTTAGTAATAAACCCATCGACCTGGCCTTAAATGACCTTAGCTGTTGATAGGCCGTTAAACCCCAACAAACAAACATATAGGGACGAGACCTCAGTTTTAAGTCCTTTGGTTCGAAACAAAGGATGGTGTTCTGAAAGCAGTCCTTAAGTTCCTCCTCACACAATATACAAACAAATAGACAGAATAGAAAACAAATTAGCATGGATGGAGACGGTGAAAATAATTGTCAACAGTCCAGAGTGATTCTTTAATTAAATTTACATTTACAAACAAGGGTGGAGTGACTGGGTAAAACGAATTTGCATACGATATTAGGGAAACTTACAAAATTGATCTACAAGATCCCGTTTGGAGCCAGGTGAAAACTGCGTGTACATCCAGGGCTCCAGATAAGGCGCGTATTTGCTTAAATACCCAATTAAACTTGCCAAAAACCCAATTGAAATCAGAAGTAGTGAGTATCAAAAACCAATGAAAAATTTGCGGTATCTTTATTATGCTACAGAAAACAATAAACAGACCACAAATATATCATATTTTTGTTATTTTCCATGAAAACACATCTTGGTATTTCATTAGAAAGACAATTAGGAGATAATTCTAATGAAATGCCAAGACATGTTTTCATTTTGAAGCAAACTATTCAATAATTGTGGTCTGTTGATGTGTAAACAGTAGTGTGATTTTATTTTACCCAATAAAATTTTTTGAATGAATTGCTTCAGAAATGATAGAGTAACAATACTCAATTATTAATTCCTTATCTGGAGCCCTGTACATCCAAAGGATAACTTAGCTCTCTTTCTTTTGTGTTGCCTTCACCAACGCATTTCCTGCAAACGATTATATCCAGTGGTACCTCCACAACTCAACAGCCAGGGATAAACAATTGATCAGGGTGTCCATTCAACAGCAATGTCACATATAGAAGGGGGTATGCAACTATATGGGGGGGGGAGTACTGAACATTCAGCACTAAAAATAAACTTTCAGCACAGAAAGACACTGTCCTGATCTGTGGTGCCAGGAACTTTGACTACAAATGACCACCAGGCGTGAATCCCAGTAAATTTCTCACCGTTAAGATATGCATCCTGAAAAGATGGATTCATCATTCCTGATTAGAAGGGGGCGAAATTAGAATAACCTGACCTGATGTCAGGTCCATACACCAGTCACTTGGCCCCTTCCCCTATGTATTACAATTAAGAACAATCATATTACTCGTATAAGACCTGTGTGTAACCAGATTCAACTGTCACATACAAGAAAGCCAAAGACGTAAGCCAAAGCAGGTCTCCGGTCGGGATTCAGGTAAGATTGAATCCCGACCGCTAAATTACCCATCACATGCTCCCACCTGCCACCCAGGAGGAGTTAGTCCTCTTATTCCACTAAACCCTTAGTTCACTAAACCGGCTTATTTCACTGACCCCTGTAATTCGAGTGGTATTGGCTTCACTCGGTGAATAATCCCGAAGTTACCAAGAACCACAATGGAAAGCGGCACACGAATTTCCCCTTTACGATGACATGTCGATCTTGACAGCAGGACATATGACAATGGGCCAATATAATATGACCTCCAGCAATCATTAGCTACACCTGACCAGCTATTATTGGTTGTTCGGACAGTGGATACAAACCCTACTAAACGTCCATTCAAACATACCAATTCAATATCCCCTCCCTCAATTTAATTTGGATCCAGTGACAATAGATATGACAAATTGCAATCGCTGAATCTGGACACGGTGACATAAATATCCCATGCAGACAGTAGTAGCATATGCTATGGTCAGTGTAATTGAGTGAATGTTTACACCAATTGAGCAAATTGAATTTGTTGTACCATAATCTTCTGTGTAGAATAAAGATATTCATCATAACACTGTTTCTGTAAGTCACAATTTGACTTGCATTACGTGAATGTATTATACTGTATATATTCTAATAAACACACCAGGGGCAACACAATTTTCTGAAGATGTTTTGTGCTTTAACCCTTTCACCCCTAACTAACTGGAATGGATTTCAAAATGTTTATTTTGCAACCAATCCAATTGTCACAAAATGATTTTCAGACAAGTCCATTTATGAAGAGGTGAACTTACTTGCAAAAAGTGCAGATCCTGATGAGAGACCGGCTCATCTGGATCTACACTTTTTGCCAATACCACTACACAGAGGTGAAATGGTTAACATGGCACAAACAAATATGGCAATTCTAATGGTTAAAATAACTTCACAATATGTGAAAATAGTGTTACTGAAAATGTGGAAGGAGGGGCTACAATAAGAGAGGGGCTACTATTAGAACAAGAATTACATCACAAAAGTAGTGTCGTGCAGAGGCGTTTGATCATACATGCACCAAGTCTGTGACCTTGACCTTGGAAATAATCAAAGTAATTTGACCTTGACATTGGTTGGGGGGTAGAATGAAAATATGGATGATGATAAACACCCATGTGAAGTTTCAAGGTAATGGGCGAAGCAGTTGCAGAGATATAGTATAACGAAAAACGTTTAACCAAAAAATTTTAACCAGACGTACGTTAAAAAGTTAACGTTGAAAATGGCTAAGTCAATTACGTAGAAATAATAGGTGAAGGTAAAATAAATGGTCACATGTTGGATAGTTTTATGTGGTAGGCACCCCTTGGTTATGAAGCTATGAAAGTTTGGTGGTCCTAGGTGGTACAGTACCAAAGAAATGGACTTAAACACGAAAACTTAACATTGTAAACGCGAAAACTTAACATTGAAAATGGCTAAGTCGACTGCGCGGAAAAAATGGGTCAAGTTAAAAAGAAAAGTAACATGTTGGATAGTAATATGTGGTGGGCACCCCTTGATTATGAAGCTGTGAAAGTTTGGTGGTCCTAGGTGGTACAGTAACAAAGAAATGGACTCAAACACGAAAAGTTAACATTGATTGTGGACGCCGCCCGCCCGCCCGCCCGCCCGCCCGCCCGGCTTTCGCCAATCCAATAGCCTGGATTTTTTTTCAAAAAGCCTGGCTAAAAATTAATAAATTTATCATAAAATTGAAAATTTCTCCCTCAAAGTATACTTTGCTAGAAAAGTATACTTTGCAATGTTATGAAATATGCTACAGGGCACTCTGATCAGGGCCTATTATGGCAGCCTCAATAAATCCATGATCGGACAGTGTGGATCATTAACAGACTGCATGTACTGTAAATATCCCATTTAAAAATTGCTAATCTCGTTGACGATTTAAACTGACAGCACACATAGTTAAATCAATTCCAATGTTTGATGTAATTGTTAAGCTATACGGACCTAAATATATTCTTTCTGCTAAGATGTGTAATTAAAAAAGACAACCATACTATAGTTCAACTAATTTTATAATCGCCAACTAATGCCAATGATACAATAGGGTTTTGGTTTCTTGCTTTACAGAAGGCGTTTGGTTTACAATTCACATGTAATCATGTGATCAGATACAGCTTAACAGGGCTGTCGGGTGTCTGACCAGTGTAGCTCATGTCACAACAGCAGGATATAAGTCTGAAGTTTTGGGGTACAATTCGCCATGCTGTCTGTCTGCCTGTTTGTCTCTTTGTTCGACATTTGCATTAAAGTTGTCGGCTAACTACTATATTCGGTTACTGTGTAAGTCACACTGGCTTGAAACTCCATATGCTTATTTGTCGTCATCTATAGTTTCATTCTCTAGCTGACCCATCTGGCTCAAGGTCAAAATTTCTGTAAATTACTGTATTGGCAAATTTAGGTTAAAAATATTTGTTTGTTGGTGCCGATTTGGTTTCGGGGTACTGGCTTCTTGTTTATATTGAAAGAGTCTGGAATTTCTACCCAATTGACTAACAAACAGTGTAGGCTCTCGTGTGCGCAGTTGATCTGGGTCTCATCAGGATATGCACTTTTTGCAAGTAATTTTCATATTTTTGAGAACAAAACACCCCCTACCGGTATTCATAAATGGACTAGTCTGAAAATCATTTCCTGACAATTGGATTGTTTGCAAAATTAACATCAAAATCCATTCTATTTACTTAGGGGTGAAAGGGTTAATAATATGTCAAATAAAAACAACAACAGACAACAATATATCCCAGTTTACATTAATTTGTGTCAGTTCCCAATTTTACTAATTGCCATACTACCTATAATGTAAATATTCATTATGACAGCAGGATCAGAAGTCAAATATAACGGTAATTAATATAGTTTTAATTATCAGAGCCAATATTTCTCAATGCGGCAACATTAATAAGGCAATGATCCAAGGACATTGTATAAGCGCATACAAGTATACACCGTAAACAAATGTCCTTGAATGTGACAGAATGAGTAACCAACCCATAATGTAGGTTCTGTCATTAGAAGATTGAAAACATTAATTGGGGCATACAGCAGTTTCAATGGAGCACGGAATTTGCAAACCTGGTAAACAGTCAAGTCCACTCAATAGGCCCAAAATGTTCTTTATATCAGAGACATCCTCTGAGACATTTTCTGGCAAAATAAACATTAATTTCACCATTACCCCACGTATTGATTGGCATTATTATATATTTTATATCAGACGTAAATTTCAGCACCGTTTCCTTAAAATGTTAACGGTCCTCACTATTTATTCTCTGTATTTATTTGTTGATGTGCAATGATCATACTTTATAATCTGTTGAAAATATTATTTTTTTAGGTGACGCATTTAATGAGTATAAATAATTAAAATATATCATGCCTCATTTGCATATGAAAATAGCCTGATAACACCGCGAGTCGCTATCAGTAAAATAAATATTGATTATATCTGTATAGCAGGCACTTGTAATTTTTAGAACTGGTGGAATAGTTACACAAGTATACACTTATTTAATTCCTATAAAGAACAGTTTGTGCCTACTGGGTGGGAATGTACCTTTAACCCTTACTATGCTGAATTAAAATTTGTCCTCTGCAGTTTATTTTCCATTTTTCTTATCAAAAACTTGCTTCGACAGCACTTTGGTCAATTGGGTTTTTGGGAAATTTTAATTGGGTATTTAAGCAAATACGCAGCTTATCTGGAGCCCTGTACAAGGGTTCAAGAGTATCTCCAAACATTACAACATACCGTTTCTCAGCCAGGGGCCCATTTATCCTCACATCAAGTATCTCAACACTAAGGAGGTACATTGTTTTTTGAAAGGCTGTGTACAGATAAGAGTGGACAAGCCAGTAAAAACCAAAGGACAAGAGATAACGATCCGCAGGTAGCCCTACTTTAAGCAGAGTGGCCCCGGGTTGTATGACACACCGGACAATAAACCCGTGGATTAAGTTGTGCAGCTTGAAGATTATCACAATACCTCCGGCTCCATCAATTCTAGCGGGAATAGTATATACCTACCGTATTGGGCACCTGCTAGGAAAATTTATTTATATATTTAACCCATTTCAGTCTAAGGATATGATACTTTCTGTTGAAAAAATGTCATTATTTTATTTATTTCCCCATAAAGGTACATGTTATTCGTTACCACTCATTTCAACCGTCTCGTCGAGACAGTTCAAATGAGTGGTAACAACATATACTTTTGAGATTAAATAAACAAAATAGGATTCCCCCCCCCTAAAAAGTTTCATACAACTATAATTGTATCCCATTTTTAATGTGTTAATGGTGTTTAACGGTATGTCAACGGCTAAGATCATTCTAGGCTTCTAGGCCGGGCAGCCAGGAAAAATTATCTGGCATAATAGGCATTAATTGGAGATATTGACCGCTTGTACATCCATTCAATAGGATTACATATAATGCATGTTTTTCGTGACTGTCGGCAACTTATATGGCTGAATGGCATAGACCCTGATCAGACTGCAGATGCACGGGTTCACCTGGGGCTATGCTGGTCGCAAACGTTGTCAGGTACCTCTTCTCAGCTGGCGGCCCTATTTTGTTCCAAATTGAGAATCAAAAATACATTTCACATAACAAAATTTTAAAAAGTCTGTATGCGAAAAAAAAAAAGTATTTCTATTTACGAGTGAATATTCAAAATCATTATCCACGTTTGTAATGTCCAATTGCAATACCAATCCCATTATCATAATGCAAGATAATCAATGTAAAAATAGACATAAATTGTCTAAATATGGAATCAAACGGTTCTATATTCGGATAGGAAAGGTATTTCATTCAATCCAAATAAATTTTACTCCATAAATGATTGCGACACTCCAAGATGATTTAAGATGGGGCTCAACTGTGCTGACAGACGAGAAAAGATAACCGTACGATGACTGTCACAAGCGTGGCCCAAGATATGCGTGTGCATCCGTGCGGTCTAATCAGGACCTTCACTGTTTACCATTCAGTCACTGACGTAGACTTACTGTCGTTAACAAAACGATTACATCCATCCCTACTATGTGACTGTGCACGTGAATATGAATCTACGATTATAGCAATGCTGTAAAGGATGCTGTAATGTTCATTTTCTCGGACAACGGCCCATTGACAACGTTATTGTGAGTGGCATCCCAGTGTGCGTTATCAGCTCCATAAGTGTTTTCTTGGGAATCCCGGTGTCAACACACTTTTCCACAAAGTTAGAAACAGACATGGATCAACATATAATTTTCATTTGATCATGAAGGTATGTGATTATTCAAAGGGTTTAACTCTTTGCATGCTGGGAAACTTGTGGGCTATAAATAGTTCAAAACTAGCGGACAAAAATTCATCATATTTTCTTTTATTTCTGAGGACTCGATTATAATGAAATTCCAAGACATATTTACAGAGAGAAATAAAACATTTGTTTGGCGGTTATTTTCGCCGCTAGCATGCAAAGAGTTAATGTTCCAACAACAGCTACGGTCACATCGAAACAAGGAAGAACTCATTAACCATTTCACCCTTAAATAAATGGAACGGATTTTCATAGGTTAATATTGCAACCAACCTAATCGGCACAAAATGATTTTCAGACTGGTCCATTTATGAAAAGGGGGAGTTTTTGTTCCCAAAAATGTGAAAAGTGCAGATCCAGAACGGCTCATCTGGATCTACAGTTTGCCTGTGCCTGTGGTGTTGAAAGGGTTAATCCTAACAATGCTGAATTAATTTGTGTCGTCTGCTGAATATTTTCTATTTTTCTCATCAAAAACTTGGTTTGGCAGCACTTTAGAATCATTTCCAATTGAAACTAGAAATGTGGCATATCGGCACACGAATACTCCCACTGGCAGCCAAAGAAAACGAGGAATTTTTGATTATAAGCCATTTAGTCGAGCGTTAAGGTTTCAAACGCATCTAGTCTGTGACCTTGACCCTGGGCATAGTGTGATAATCAATGCATCGGTGTAGAAGATATAGAGCGGAAGGGAATTTCAATAGGTTTGACCTTTGACCTTCAACTGTGACCTTGACCTTGGATGTAGGTGCGTGGTTATTGATCGCGACACACCTTCTCATCCTGAGAAACATTTGTGCCAAGGCATTTGATAATCCATGCATCGGTGTAGAAGATATAGAGCGGAAAGGAATTTCGATAGGTTTGACCTTTGACCTTCAACTGTGACCTTGACATTGGACGTAGGTGCATGGTTATTGATCGCGACACACGTTCTCATCATGAGAAACATTTGTGCCAAGCCATTTGATAATCCATGCATCGGTGTAGAAGATATAGAGCGGAAGGGAATTTCCAACAGATCGACCGACAGACCGACCGACCGACCGACCGACCGACCGACAAGCTGACTCCTATATACCCCCAACAAACTTTGTTTGTGGGGGTATAATGATTCTAAAATGCTGCCAAACCATGTTTTTACTGAGAGAAAAGACAAAATATGAATTATCAGCAGACGACTATTTTCGGTTCTTGCATTCTAAGGGTTAATGATATATGCCTACTCTTCTATTCTCCAATGGTTGTGGAAGAGGCCGGAGCCAATATGCTCCACCTTCAGATTCTAATTGGTCATTAGGCTAGCCAATTAGTGGCTTGATGTTATCACCAGGGTATGTATTAAAGCTATCAACAGGTTGTTATACCAATCTTATGTCCACCACACCATAACCAAGATGCCATCTATAATACCTTGTGTTTTGTGTACAAACTTGGGAAAACGAACATTCCAAAATACATTGAAACTGAATATATTTGGACAGCATTTTTGTTGCAAAAACATTACACTATTTTTTTTAGGTTTTAGCCCTAAATAATTCTAATATGTGGCTGTGGGTCGAGTCATTCACAACCAGTACAGTATCAGATCTGCGCAGTTGAATCAGAGACTGTTCTATTCGCCATTCCATCAGTAAGACATCCACTATACTTCTACCAAACAGTATAGGTCCCTATAAGACTGCTGGAGTGTGCTAGAAGATCACATGGACCAGGAATGCCGCTAGATCCATTTCTCCAGTGACACACAATGTGATTTTTTGTACCCGAGAAAATGTGTGATTTGTCGTGAAACGTATTTGCCTAAACTGATATTTTCGGTAAATAACGTCGTAAGATAATGAAATCTTCATAGCAAATTCTGCATTTGCCATGAAAATTTCGTCAACTTTCGATGTCATTTATGGAAACTATCGTAAATTTTGTATATATTTTTCATGAAATATCGCACATGTTGTTTGGTACAAAATAATGTGGTGTGAGTGTCTCGAATAGAGTAATATAGCATCAGTTTACCTAGAGCTGCTATTAAAGGGCATTACAAAATACCACAATACACATGACAATGGGATTGTTTACTTTAGAGCTTCTCCAAATTCAATCACATACCCTAGGCTACAAATGAAACGGCTCAGGAATTATATCTGGCTGTGACTGGAGAAATGGCGGTTAGGGGTGGGAGGACTTTCAAGGTGCATGATCACGTGGTTACAACAACAACAATGACTGAAACTTCCAGAAGCGCCTCCGATTGAAAGAACGTATTCTGTTATATTGTATTGATTATGTAACATATTTTAATGAAATATGGCGCATCAAATGCGTCTTGCTGCATTTGGTGGTCTCGGTACTTTGGCCCAAACTTCTGTTAACCGACACGGAAATAGATTCTTCGCAAAAATGACTTAAGTATGTGCCGAAGTCCAGAGACCACCAAATGCAGGTCAGGAAGTCGCGTTTGCTGTGCCATATTTCATTAAAATCTGTTACATAATAAGGACAATATAACAGAATACGTACTTTGAATCGGAGGCGCATCGGATTCATTGTTGTTGTTGTTCTAACCACGTGATCATGCACCTTGACCATAGATGGTGACAAACAGATAAACAAGGAATGATAATTTGGTAATGAATTCTCGCTATGCATGATTGTATCAGGAAGTAATTTGTGAAACGCAATGCTGTTTAGGTGTGACATGATAATACATTTCAATATTAGATACTATAAGTATGTAGTTGAACTAGAGCAAGTGAGCCGGGCTCACGGATACCCCCGGTCGACGCCTAGACCAACAAAACAAATTTGTAATGCAAAATCCACTATTTTGTTAAACTATTCAATGTTGAGACGGTTCATACGAGTAGTAACAACATATCCTTGAAACAGAAATGGATAAAATAGCGAAAAAACTAACTGACTTTTGCAATTAGTGTTTAGCATATGAAATGCCAGATTGGCTCAAATTAGTAGTGACAGATAATTACCACCAAGGTGCTAAGCCAGATAGAGGTATAAAGAAGAAGATTGCGCACAGACAGGTGTGCTCGACATTTACGAGGAAATATTGTTCCTGCAATTATACATTACATAATACAGGTTGCCTATTCAGCATTATATACTTGTATATCAGGCGTGGACCCAGGATTTCGCGTTAGTGGGGGCGGGACTTCTTAATTGAAATAGTTTACTATATGTTCGAACTAGCATCGCTCGTTCATCGACCGAGCAGAGCCCGGTCCACCGGCGGTATGCCCTCCAGAATATTCTTTTATTTTTACATCCCATTTCCTGCATTCAGGCGCATATTAGAGCAAAACAAAATCTTTACTCGCCGGGGGGGGGGGGCGCCAGGTTTTCCCCTACGTGAATCCGCCCTTGTATATCAAGGTTCATCTACTGTGATGTCAGTGTGTTGTGTATGGAACGCCAAATCTACATAAACTCAAATAATGAATGTTAGCTCTAAATATTTAATACTATATATAGCTCTAATTATTTATAGCTAGCTCTAAATTATTTATAGCTAGCTTTAGTTCTAGCAATAATTATTTGAGTTTATGTAGATCTGTACGGAACGCCAAATCTACATAAACTCAAATAATTAATTGCCATCAAACTAAATAGTTAATGCTACCTCTAATTATTTCAGTTTATGTAGATTTGGCATTCAAAAGTTGTGGACTATGCATACTAGAGTTTTGCAACTGCATCCGAGACCTAGTATTTCATTTGTATCGACCCCATGAAACCACCATCGCTGGGTCACAATAACACTAGAGCAAATGAATATACATGTACTGTCTGTTCCACGTTTTGCTGCCGACAAACTTTTGGCTATTAAACACATTAAATCTAAAACATATTTAAAAGTAAGTACTTTTTTATCAATAACAAAAAAGTCACCCTTCCCAAAAACAAATATTTTATGAAATATTTTTTTTATTTGTCGACCGATTTTCAAAATCTAACTGTTTTCTTAGTTACATCATTTTCAAGCTATCTCGCCAGGTTTCGGAGTCAATTTCGATTTTTTTTTGTTTTTTGATCCTCCTTCAGGATCAAAAAATAAAAATTAAAAAATTTGGAAATAGACTCCCCATGTTAAATTCCCATAGGAAAATCGTTTTTTCGCAATAAAATCAATATTTGATGGAAGTTCATCAAATAATTTTTTTTGGTGAGGGTGACTTGTTATTGATGAAAAAGTACTTACTTTTAAATATTTTTTAGATTTAATGTGCTTAATGGTCAAAAGTTTGTCGGCAGCAAAAGTGGAACAGACAGTAGGTTTGTGCATACCCCGACCACCTCCTGGACGACAAACTTTAAAACTTTAACGCAAATCTTACGGACGGACGAATGGACGGAGGGGGGTGGGTATAACACAGCCCCACATTTCACCAGTCTGTGACAGGTCGGCCTGTATTAGACAAGAAATACCTATTGAAAATTCATTGTAACGCCTAAAATACATTAAAATTTAACCTCTTGAACTAGTCTGAAAATCATTTTGAGTCCATTCCAGTCCAGTTATTTAGAGGTGAAAGGGCTAAAGTCAATGACGATCAAGCAATCTTCAAGAACATCTCTGGAAGGTCGAATCAGTAAAATATCAGATCGTACACAATACACAGAAAATTCACAAAGTTTTGGTTTTTATAAAAACCTAAACCTTGTGAATTTTCTGTGTATTGTATATACATGCAGTGTTGGGTGACATCTTTTCAGCACAGAATAGCGTAAATTATTCATGGAGAAGAAAACGAGCCTTGCAACACAAAAGAGACACTATAATATCACAACAGTGAACTTATGAGGCCCATTATGGAACACAATGGAGTCCATGGCGATTAGAATTGTTCACATAGTTTGGTGTAATATTATTATCTAAACCATTTCAATCCTACGGAAGCCCATTAAGGCCACTTCACTTTTTTTTTATCTTTTCTTGAATTTTCGAGATCTTTTCTTGAATTTTCGAGATCTTTTCTTGAATTTTCAAGATCTTTTCTTGAAAATTCAAGAAAACATCTTGAAAATTCAAGAAAACATCTTGAATGAATGGAAATTAAAAAAAAGTGAAGTGGCCATAATGGGCTTCCGTACAATCCCCTTATCATAGTTCCTTTGAACAAGGATAATCTGTGTATACCGTTATATATAGATTTCACTAGGACAGTATAATTCTTCACACAATGCAAAATACCAAGAACAAGCACTTTGTGGTATGTACGACAAAATCCTTAATAACTCTTTGCATGCTAGCGGCGAAAATATCCACCAAACGAATTAGGAGTATATGTTTTATTTCTCTCTGTAAATATGTCTTGGAATTTCATTAGAATTGAGTCCTCAGGACTCAATTCTAATGAAATTCCAAGACATATTCATGATATTTACGGGGAGAAATACAAACAAGAGGGCCATGATGGCCCTAATTCGCTCACCTGACTCCATGAACACCAGAGGAGAATGTGACATCGAGTTCATATGTGTTTTAAAAAGATTGTGCTATTTTTAGATGGCGGTCATCTTGGATTAAGCGAGGACTCATTTTACCAAATCTGAAAATGCTTCACCCAAGGATCTTAACTTCCTATGAAGTTTGGCCAGCATCGGCCATGTGGTTCCTGAGAAAAATACGTTCAAAATCTCGAATAAATGGACCTTTTGGCGGCCATCATGGATGACATAATCATCCGATTCCGACAAATATTGCACCAGAGCAATCGCCTCGTCGATATCTTCAATTTGATATATGACATGAGCATATTCGGTCAAACACATAAAACTTTGAACCCCACAGGCCACGCCCATTGTTTTTTATTTTTTTTGACTCGGGGTCGGTCCCACCAATTTTAACACCTTTGAAAGGGCATTCTACATCGATCATTCCTACCATGTTTCGTCGAAATCCGGCTGGCGGTTCATGAGAAGATTTTTAAGAATTTGTGCTATTTTTAGATGGCGGCCATCTTGGATTAGCGACGACCTCCGTTTTAACAAATCTGAAAAGGCTTCACCCATGGACCATAACTGTAAAGTTTGGCCACCATGGGCCAAGCGGTTCGTGTGAAGAAGAATTTTGAAATATCTAATAAAAGAACGACCTTTTGACCTTTCGGCGGCCATCTTGGATGACATGACTATCCAATTTCGACAAAAAATGCACCAGAGCAATCGCCTCTTTGATACCTTCGATTTGATATAGACATGACCATATTTGGTCAAAAATAAAATTTGACCCCAAGTTGACCCCCACGGGCCACGCCCATTTTTGACCCCGGGGTCACCATTTTAACAACTTTGAAAGAGCATTGTACATCGATCATTCCTACAAGTTTCGTCGAAATCCGGCCAGCAGTTCATGAGAAGATTTTTTAAGAATTTATGCTATTTTTAGACGGCGGCCATCTTGGATTAGCGATGACCTCCATTTTAACAAATCTGAAAAGGCTTCACCCATGGACCATAACTTTTAAGTTTGGCTACCATGGGCCAAGCGGTTCATGTGAAGAAGAATTTTGAAATCTCTGATAAAAGAACGACCTTTTGACCTTTCGGCGGCCATATTGGATTACATAACCATACAATTACGACAATAAATGCACCAGAGTGATCGCCCCGTTGTTACCTTCGATTTGATATATAACATGACCATATTTGGTCAAAAATAAAATTTGACCCCAATTTGACCACGGGCCACGCCCATTTTTGACCCCGGGGTCACCATTTTAACAACATTGAAAGAGTATTGTACATCGATCATTCCTACCAAGTTTCGTCGAAGTCCAGCTAGCGGTACATGAGAAGAAGATTTTTTAAGAATTTATGCTATTTTTAGATGGCGGCCATCTTGGATTAGCGATGACCTCCATTTTAACAAATCTGAAAAGGCTTCACCCATGGACCATAACATTTAAGTTTGGCTACCATGGGCCAAGCGGTTCATGTGAAGAAAAATTTTGAAATCTCTAATAAAAGAACGACCTTTTGACACTTCGGCGGCCATCTTGGATGACATAACCATCCGATGTCGACAAAACATGCACCAGAATGATCGCCTCGTTGATACCTTCGATTTGATATATATGACCATATTCGGTCAAAAATAAAATTTGACCCCAATTTGACCCCACGGGCCACGCCCATTTTTGACCCCGGGGTCACCATTTTAACAACTTTGAAAGAGCACTGTACATCGATCATTCCTACCAAGTTTTGTTCAAATCCGGTTGGCGGTTCTTGAGAAGAAGATTTTTGAATAATTTGTGCTATTTTTAGACGGCGGCCATCTTGGATTACGTAATGACGTCATTTTAACAATTTTGTAATCCCCCTACCTAAGGACCATGATCATGAAGTTTGGTGACTATAGGCCCAATGGTCACCGAGGAGAAGACGTTTGAAAATGTTCACGGACGACGACGGACGACGGACGACGGACACATTGCGGTAACAATAGCTCACATGAGCTTCGCTCGGGTGAGCTAAAAATATGATGAATTTTTGTCCGCTAGTTTTGAACTATCTATAGCCCACAAATTTCCCAGCATGCAGAGTTAAATCATACCCAATAGCTATTCCCCTCACTGGCAGCCTTGATAATAAAAAATATTATTTTGTTTAAACATTTTTGCGTTACAAACAAGGTGAACATAAGTCCTCAGAGACCTTGACTTTGGGCGGTCGGACGTGGGTCATATGCAAAATAAAACACCATCCCTAGACACACATATTGGGACAAATTTTATCAAAATCTGTGAACCAGTTCATAAGTAATTGAAAAATGAAAGGCGTTACTAACGCACGCACGCACGCACGCACGCACGCACGCACATACATGGACTAACGCCTATCGGCGAGGGGCTAATGAACCCGAATACGCCTATTACAAAATTAGGCAGTGCTTCGATATCAAACACATTCAATTTCTAGTAATGATACTTAAGTGACAAATGGTGAATAGTGTAGGCTCTGGCCAGTCTGCACAGTGCAGACAGATCACTCACTATGCCGAGCATCGATAGTTTGTAGTTGGTTTTGCTGGCCAAGTAACCAATGTCTGCTTATGGCTGCTTAAATGAAGTGGCAACATTTATATGCAAACTGAATATGTTCCCATAATGAAGCTGGAAGGCCCTTGACTGACTAAAGAGACTTTGATGCTTGTGGCCAGCATAAGCCCCGGATCAGTTGTCTGTTTTCTATAGAAAAAACAAGTAGCAAAACTGCCATTAACCATACTACGCTTTTGTCGTCTGCTGGAAATGTATTATTTTCAATATTTTTCAACAAACACCTGTTTTGACAGCGCATGTGAATCGTCTCCACTGGAGACGATTCTCATGTGCTGCCAAAACAGGTTTTTCGTTAAGAAGTTAGGCAAAAATGAAAAAAAAGTAGACAACAATTTCCGTCTGCCGCGTTGTGAGAATTAACGAAACAATCGTGTTTTAAACCATCATTTTTAATATGCAATTTGATCAAGATCAGCTGTTGTTGCAAATACTTTAAGGTCCATTTTGTTGTTCATTGGCCAATCTTTCATCAAGGCTACCCGGTGAGGCAAAGAAAATCTGTAAAATTGAAAACATACTCCCCTATGAATACTAACAGCTAGCTTATGCTACAGTAGTTTCCGGCGAATATGTTAAAAGCGACGATTTTAAGGTCATTGCATCAAAAGACACGTTTTACCTTAAAGGACGAACGATTATCTTACCTGAAGCTACCATCGATATGTATGACACAGAGCTCCAGATAAGCTGCGTATTTGCTTAAATACCCAATTAAACTGAAATTGCCAATTGAAATCAGAACTAGCGAGTATCAAAAAGCAATAAAAAAGTTGTGGTACCTTTACCATGCTGCAGAAAACAAACAGACCATAAATATAGCATATTTTTCTTATTTTCCATGAAAACACATCTTGCTATTTCAATAGAATTGTCTCCAAGGAGAAAATTCTAATGAAATGCCATGACATGACATGTTTTCATTTCGAAGCAAACTATTCAATAATTGCTGTCTGTTGATGTGTAAATATAGGAGTGTGATTTTATTTTACCCAATTAAAATTTTGAAATACCCAATTGTTTCCGAAATGATGGAGTGACAATACTCAATTACTAATTCCTTATCTGGAGCCCTGATGACATTGACTAATTCTGTGCACTGGAGCATAGCTTATAGAGAGTATGTCCTGTATAGTCCCTAGGTTTAGGATGTTCTAGATAAGCTGCATTTTTACTCTCGTTTCAAAAGCGTCGCCAGAATTTGACATGCACCATACATTTGTTCAGATAATTTTATGCTTTGCACATTAGTGGTGTTCTGAGGTTTGAGGAAATACACATGTACTGCACCATCAAATGTGTAGATCTACACAATTACAGATATGTATGTGTCTATCTGGGGCGATGACAATATTGTACTATATTTCAATGTGGTTATACAAACAAGTATGCAGAGGAATTTCGGGTCAGGAAAGCGGTCGGGCTGTCATTGTATGCCCGAGACAATTTCAACTTTATTACAGTATTTTCACTACACAATTTGAAAATCAATGCGCATTTTCACATTGCTGTGAGTATTTTGTACTCCTTTTGATAATCTGTGCGTATTCTGTTAAATTAAGTGTATAAAATATGCCAATACGCTCCTTATCTGGAGCTCTGCCCAAACCAAAGGCTAAGAGTATTGCCCAATGACACAATGAAATGCCTTGTGGTAATAACCAGAATATTATTTGGATGACTTTACTAATTATAAATAGGCCTATCAGTAAACACAAATCAAACAAAACAACAGACTAAAAATGCCAGACCTTACTCAGACCCCAATTAGTGGAATAGGCAGCAATTTACAATGTCAAAAAGATTCAATTAGGCATTAATAAAGAAGCTAGTTTTAATGAGCCATGAAAAACAGCATAAAAACATCACATTGTCATGAATATAGCATCTACGTTATTCAGTTTCACATTAGTTCGTTGGTTGGTTTCCCCACAAGACAGGATGATAATGAGTGATCCAACATGTACTTATGTATTATTAATAATATAAGGTTTGATCATGTCCAGCCGTGTGCAAACATTTGCTGTGGCCCGAGGGAACTGTTTGAACCCAAGGCCGCAGGCCACAGGTTCAAACAGTTCCCTCGGGCCACAGCAAACGTTTGCACACGGCTGGACATGATCAAACGTTATTGTTACATTTCCAACAAAAAACTGATGTAATTTGAGTATTATATTCAGTATTTTCAGTACTTTTATAAATTGTCCCATTCACGTAGATAATTTTCGGTATTCATATTCCGGGGCCGCGTCATGAACGTCATGAACGTCATGAAGTAGTGACGTCATGAAGGCACTTCCGCGTAGTGACGTCATGAAGGCACTTCCATTACGCGCAGCTCCGGAATGAGCATTGCCTAATGCCATGTGCAAACAGCACGCGCTATATATGTGCAAACAACGGAAACCAAGTAACAATACATAATTGATCATCAGGGTTCAATCTAACATTTCACATTAGTTTGTTGATTGGTTTCCCCACAAGACAGGATGTTAATGAGTGATCCCAACATGTACTTATGTATTATTAATAATACATAATTGATCATCAGGGTTCAATCTATAATTTCAGCCTTTGGGGCCACTGGCCCATCCATATTTCAAAAATGGGCCGCCACTAAAATATATGGCTGTTTTGACAAGAAATTATCTACATTGTTAACATGCAGGGACCAATTTTAGATTCAACGAAAAGGGGCCACTGACATGGTTTACTACGACTCTTATTAGGTACCACTTATTTCTGCAATTTCTGAGTACATTGTAATTACCCTTTGACCGCTATCTTATTTTTTTTGTCTTCTGTTTATTTTCTATTTTCCAGTTTTATCATCAAAAACATGCTTTGACAGCACTTGAGAATAATTTACAACATGGTTTGACAGCACTTTAGAATCATTTCCATTGGAAATAATTCTGAAGTGCTGTCAAACCATGTTTTTATTGAGACATAAAGTCACATAAGGCAAGATATAAAAGCAACAGCAGACGACAATTGTTGTGAGTAGCGGTCTAAGGGTTAAACTGTTGTGGCCCATTGGATTCATAATTCTGGGCCATTTGTAAAAGTTATGGGCCATTATGACCCCTCACTATTTAGTTTAGGGGCCATCTACGACAAATAGCGACCAATAGCCCAATGACCCCTCCTAATATGAACACTGGATCATGTATATCTATTTTGGGTGTTTGTTGGGGTTTAACGGCCTATCAACAGCTAAGGTCATTTAAGGCCGGGTCAATGGGTTTAGTACTAAATCCCATATATTACCTGTACAAGTACATGTTCAAGTACATGTACAAATGGGGGGGGGATCCCAAAATCAGAACTGAATATTTACAATAAAAAAACTATATATTCAGCCCTGAAATCAGAATAATCCTGATGTGATGCCAGGTCCTCGCAACACCAGAATCACTTGGCCCCCTCCCAAAAGCAGTAGGATCAGCATGTTGAACCAGACAAGAAATTACTACTTTTATAATGGGCAATAACCCAATTCAACTCCCAGGTAACAAAAGAGCCAAAGATAAAAATGTACCCGAGGGCCAAACCAGGCAAAATCGTGATTCCTATAAGGAGGAATCCCACCTTTAATTTACACCATCGTATTCGCCCGACCAACCACCCGCTCTATTTTCGGTGAATGATACAATTAGTCACGTCATTACATTACATAGTTTTGACTAATTCCCTGGATTTTGACATATCTGGAAAATTGTTTCACGTGCTGAACAATAGTTCCGCATTACTGTGGAATAGTCAAAAACTATTTCACCACTAAAATGCATGAGGTCATCAGGGCTCCAGATAAGGAATTAATAATCGAGTATTTTCACTGCATCATTTCGGAAGCAATTGGGTATTTGGCAACGCAATTTATATCGGTCAGTCGATGAGCCCCATCCCTAATTCACACTCATTTTATCACATACAGCATAAACTTGCAGGTTGAGTAATAAAACAGTTATTTCATGGTCATTCATGGAACAGTCAAAACATATTGCCCCTCGGTGGTGTGGACATCCAAGTACATGTACAAATGGGGAGAAAATCCCAAAATCAGAACCGAATATCTCCCAACACCTGAATCACTTGGCCCCCTCCAAAAGCAGTAGGATCAGTATGTTGAACCAGACGAGAAATTGATTGTGGTTCGCGGCATATTGCATTACTGTAGTATTCCTCTACAATATAACATGGGACCGACCAGTTCATATAGTAAAATTATGATACAGGTTTCCTAGAAACCACCAATACATTTTGGGTAGTGATGCTCTTGACCTGGTTACCGTCACCCTTCACAGTTCACCCCCATAATTTCTTCTCGGATTTACATATACAGTCTACACTTGTTTACTCAAAGTCCAGGGGACCGAGGAAAATACATTGTGAGAGTTTGAGGTAACGAGTGTGGACTGCACCTCAAATATTTCACATAAGATTTGCATCCTGAAACTTTTATCCACTTTTTGTGGAATTTATCGGGGTATAAACTTGGAAAACTCGCGGAAATACTGGACGAAGCGATAAAAAATTACAATTTTTGCTTTTTTTTCTCGAAAATTGTATTTTTTAAGGCCTCGTCCAGTATTCCCGCGACTTTTCCAAGTTTATATCCCCGATAAATTCCACAAACAGGCCATTCATTCCTTATAATTCCAGCATTTGAAATAAATTCATCAAGAAAATGTGTTTATTTTCCGTTTTCTTAAGAATTATTTTAACTGCGCCTCACGGTTACGGAAAGTAGTTCGGCGTGGGAGTTTACTGGGATTTAAATTTTGGACAGAGACTTGCTACGGACCAATAAAATGGCGTCCACCAAGTATCGTGCCCCGCTTGCACTTTATAAAATCCATTTTAGAAGGTATTTCTGAAAGTTAACTCATAACTTGCGCATTTAGTAGTATAAAGGGAGTCAAAATGATACCACCTGTGGTGGCATCATTTATAACCCTTTATACTACCCCCACCACCCCCGAAAAATCAAAAATTGGTTAACGAGGAAATTGTCTCCCACCAACCACGAAAAATTGGTCTTGAAAAAAAAAACATAATGTTTTCCCGACAGTAAATTTATGATAAAATAATTATTTCAATGTGCCCACGAGTGATAGTTTATATTCCAACACCCCATTTTTCTCCTCCAATATAGCTAATTTATTTTGACGATGTCGAATTGTAGTCCAATTATATTGGTGTCATAAATACCTTATGTTTTTTTCACGTCCAATTGAACATATAAATTTAATAGGTTATAATAAAAATATTATAACAAAATGGATAATAAAATACGCAACGAATTGGAATTGTATAATGACCTTGCTGAAGAATTTTACGACGCTGTTTCTACAGTATTAAAACACGGTAAAATGACAATACTATGTTGTATCGAATACATGAAATATCAGCGTAATTTATTACGCTGCGATAAAAACGTTGCATTTACAATATTAAACGGCAATTATGTCGCCGGTATAAGTCTCAAATTTATGTAATGAAGCGACTAAATAGGATCAATAGGATCGTAGAAACACTACCGAAATATTATCAAACTAATTTTATAAAACAGTTTAAAATCAAAGATTCGTTTACGGATATGCGTTTCTACAATATCGCTTTTAACGAAGAAATTGGAAAATTATTAGAAGAAATTGGAAATTATTGAACAGAAAAAAAACAACTATTAGAGAAAATGGATAATACAATACAATTGGAATTGAAAATTTTTAATAATCTGTGTTGAAGAAATTTATGAATCTTATGGGGGTTATAATCCTGTATATAAAATTCTATAAAATGAGAACACTAGGCGATATCGAATATATGAAAATCCAGCGTAATTTATTACGCTCCGATAAAAACGTTGCATTTTACAATATTATACCGGCAATTATGTCACCATACAAGAGGCAAATACAAACATTAAGACGGATAATGCGTATCGGATATGAAACTAAGGTGTATTATATAAAATTGTTAAAACCCAACGATTTATTTACGAATATACATTTCTACGATATCGCTTATAAAGAAATTGAAAAAATTATTATTGAACAGCAATGTTGATGCTAAGACAAATAACATCTCCCTGAAACCGCGTGTCCATTTATCCCATGAACCTGCTAAGGTCAAAGATCGTGTCATGACACCGGCCGGAGTTGTCTGCCCATTTCAAGCGGTCGGACTCCGAACGCCGTTGTCATGCAGTTGTTTACCATAGCGACCACATTTGTAGGGATAGAAATAAATAATTAAAAATGTTTAGCTCCAACCGCGGCGTGAACCCACGACCCTCGTCTCTATAGATTATTGCCTTAACCACACGACCACGAAGGCTGTTATGATAAACATTACCTAGTGTTGTACAATTATCAATTACACGGGTTATGAACCATGCGTAAATTGATAGCCAAGGTAAACAGAGCCGAGTGTATCAATTACACAGACGGTGTGTACAGTGTAATACTCGACTGAATTTATAATTCTCAGTGAAAAACACATGTTGTATAGGTATGTAAATTTGTTTACTGCATCAATATAATTTTGAAAAAATTAGGAAAATTATAAAATTAAGAATTTTTTTTTTTTTTTTTTTTTTTTTTTTTTTTTTTTAAATTATTTTATAATGGTGCTGTAACATTTCCTCCGACTTTATTTCCAAGTTTTACCCTAAATTTATCCCAATCAGTACACTCAATTTTGGGCATGGTGGCGCGCGCCTTGATCCTTATATCATTTTTTAATTCTTCATATCTCCTCATTTCTTCCAACACGGATTCAAACTCTAAATTTGATATTTTCTTATCGGCCAACGCTTTGGACACCATAACGTCGATGCTATTTTTCTTAGACCTAGCGAGAACGGATATTCTATCATGTTTTCTACTTTTTTTCTCGAGTTTTCCACCCACCGCCCTAATTACCATACAAAGTGTTCCAGATAAAACGGTAATTCCACTCAAAACCCCTGCAAGTGGAACCATTACAATTGTAGATAGCGTTGCAGCAGTCCCCGCCCCACACAACACAGAAACACTTGCCAGAACCGTACTAGATGCTTCAGCTATGTTTGCCGCGCGCTTATATTTGTTAGCGTGTCTTTTTCTATTTGCACATTCTCTAACTAAAATATTCTGCATAGCGACGATATTATTCAACCTAAATCTGAACTTCTTTCGTTAATTGGATATAGTGTTGGTGGAGTGGTATTGACAATTGGATACAGTGTTGGTGGAGTGGTATTGAGAGTTGGATATGGTGATTCGTTCATAGTTAAATTTATTTCAATATATTAGTATTTACACAATAAGTTCAATTAACAATGAGACAATAGTGGAAGAACTCTCTGAGTCACCGATTTTCGTAACAAAGTTAATAACACTACCTTTGGAAAGTCTAATTCGATCATTACCGGCGAACGAAACAATCGTCGAACTATCTCCAGAGATTTTAGTGACTCCAACTCCCCGTTCTTCCCCATCTACTACAATATTTATCGCGACCGCGGCCCACAGGTTTACCATTAGCATTAACCGAGCAGACCGCCATTTGGATAACTTCACCTGCAGCTGTCATAGTGTATCCCCCATATTTATTACTCGCTTTGGCACCGAACGAATATTCATAGTGCCCCACAACCAATGGGCCCCGCTTCTCAGCCCAAACTGTTATGACACGTTTTGGTGTTTTCATTGTTTTCACTATTCCGGCAAGCGCCCTGTTTGCGTTATATGCCTCAGTACGAATCTCATAAGAGGCCTCCTCAAGAGCTTTGGTCGCGGCTATACGATCATGTTTCAGTTTATCAGAAACTTCGGTTATTTTTTCATCTAGTTCGGTAAGTGCCGCTTCTCTGCTGAGAGAGTCCTCTAAGCGCAACGCATCATAAGCCTCCGTAATGGTCGCCTGGTGGCCTTCTAAGGCTTTATCAATACCCGACCGGGCCTCTTTTTGAAATTCTGTTATTTTTCCATCTAGTTCGGTAAGTGTCGCTTCTCTGTTGATAGAGTCCTCTAAGAGCAAACACCCTATAAGCTTCCGTAATATCCGCCTGGTGGTCTTCTCGGGCTTTCTCAATACCCGTTCGGACTCCATCAAGATCAAACCGGGTCTCTTTTTTAAATTCGGTTATTTTTTCGTATATGTCAGTAAGTGCCACTTCTCTGTTGAGAGAGTCCTCTGAGCGTAACGCCCCATAAGCCTCCGCAATAGCCTCTTTGTGGTCTTCTCGGACCCCCTCAACCCCCGATCTGGTCTCTTTCAGAAATTCGGCTATTTTACCGTCTAGTTCGGTAAGTGTCGCTTCTTTACTATGAGAGTTCTCTAAGCGCAACGCATCATAAGCCTCCACAATGGCCTCCTCAAGGTTCGACTGGTGGTCTTCTCGGACTTTATCAATACCCGACCGGGTTCACTTTCGAAATTTGGTTATTTTTTTTATCTAGTTCAGTAAGTGCCGCTTCTCTGATGAGAGAGTCTTCTGAGCGCAACACCTCATAAGCCTTCGTAAGGTCCGCCTGGTGGTCTTCTCGGGCTTTCTCAATACCCGACGTGGCCTCTTTTCGAAATCGATTATTTTTCCGTCTAATTCAGCAAGTGTAGCTTCTTTGCTGAGGAGTCTTCTAAGCGCAAACGCATCATAAACCGCCGTAATATCAACCTGGCGGTCTTTTAGGACTTTTATCAATCCCCAACCGGGCCTCTTTCTAAATTTGGTTATTTTTTTACCTAGTTCGTTTAGTTCCGTATGCGTTTCTTCACGACTTTGTGTATTCACAGCCAGGGCATATTCTCTAAGTTGTGATAGTAGACTTTTGTGAATCTCGTCCGTGGCCCTCGATATAGTTCTATTGATCAAGGCCTTTTTTGTTTTTTGGGTAGTTAAAAAGTCGCCCTCTGTCGGGATGAATCCCCCCCCCCTTCTGCCGGTTCCAAATTATTTGAATTTGTCACCCACTCGGAAGAACTACCTGGTCCGTATATACTCATAATGTTGATAATATATATTACGAACATGCGTTTAATTCTAAATAATTTTCTTAAAATTAATTAATTTGAAATTTCTAGGACGACCGAAATCGGGTAATCGTTCTTCAACTCTCTCCCTTTATCATCAAGAATAGAAATCTTCAACTCGTGGATGTGTCCCGATTCCAAAACTTTCATCTCGGGGTGTGGGAAGTCTAAGGTCACAGTCTCGCCATAGAAACAGTCGCTGGCGGGCACAGTTTTCAGTAATGTGCTGGGGGATCCGTCTACCGTGTTGTACGATGTGTTCACCCGATCAAGGTGCACCCCGAGAGTTTTCGTGAAGGTGAAGTCCACCGGATTATCACCGACCTACTCACCCGGGTAAACACTCCTTTGTTTGAGGAGTATGTCTCTCTAAAACCGAGTTGAATACCCAACCCCGGGGAGATCACTACCTTATTATCAGTGCTGATGGTCATTGTTGCGAGCCCGGTAGCCTTCGATACTGTGAGGTTGATTATACCGTCAAGCTCTGAGTTGACAAAATCTTTTGAGCTGTCTTATTCCCCACAGTCCGTGAGCAGCTTTACAACCTAATTGTTGTCCATCCTTCACATAGTAAAAACCCTTCGCTCTTTCCCACATTCTGCCATCCAACCGTGAAGGTGATTGATCTAAGGCCTACCCGGCGTTTTCCACAGCTGTTGTCTATTAATTTTTGAAGTTCACAACTCCCTTTTTGAACATTAGTTATAGTAGCAAACATAATAATATCTTTCAATGGATACCAAAGCATTTAGCTTTAACTCTAATGTAAAGTACGCGGTCGGTAGGTAAATACACACAAAAAGACGTTGTTAACCCCCTTGTACACCCAACCGTAACGGTTAGACCGGACAGCGGCTTTGCCACCAATTTCCCTAATATCTTTGAACAATATAGGCTCCCAACCCAAGATTACTACAATGGAGGTGGTAAACGGGTGGAAAGCAACACCGATGCAGTTTTGGCAGAACCAAATAAATTTCGCTGTATGGTGTGCGCAACAGCCGGGTGTGGAGTTTCATATAAAGACCATCTGACATCCAAGAATGTCATGCTCCAAAGTGTCTACAACTTTCACGTGTATTATACTATTAGGAGGATTCTCAAAGAACTAGGTATTTCACTACTCAAGACGACGCCTGGGATCCCATTTCCAACGCATACGACCGTATGGCCTTTGAAAGACTGTGTAACGAATTTAACGTTTCAAAAGACGCGGACTGGAGACAGAAAGCATTTCCTACCAGCACGGCCTCGGGGACGTTCTCATTCACGGCCAGTCCGGGAATTGGACACAGACTGATTTTAGACACGATCACATCGGTGGTACCACATCGTCAGTCGGAACGCCGGGAATTTTGACCCCGCGACTATGACATTCGGGCCGGAAGTGTCTGGAGGTCGGCACTGTGGCGTGTTTTCTTGTAAAATGTTACCTCCGAAACGGGCTAACGTCGATTATATACAGCAGGCTGCTGAGGTTCAGGACGCGTGGGGTACATTTATGTTAGATAAGGGTATAGGGTTCACGCAGGCCGGGGTTACTCGCGTCAACGACTCCATTCGCACGTACGTCTGGGCCATCCTCGGCGCACAGAAGCAAACTCGCAGTTCTATACTGGGCACGGGAACGGCGTTTGATGCACAAAAACAATTATTGGCACTTGTAGAGGACGCCATCTCAGCTAGGGTGGACCTGGAGAAGGCGATCCAGAATTATCAAGACGTTTTACAGAATGCCAGCACCCCAGTAGACTATGTATTTGGAATAGGTCTTTATATGGCGCCGAGCAATATGATACTACGAGACGGACCCGGTTGACGGTTACAATAATCAGATCGTAATCGCCACCGCCAATCAAAAAATCGGCCACAACGGTAACGTGAACACGGATATCATCAAGCGCACCCCCAACATGATCGGGTTCAACAGTGGAACCGATTTCATAAAACACAAAATGGATACACCTCCCCCAATTCGTAAATTGGACACACAATCGAACCCAGTACACCCAATTCGTAAATTGGATGCACCATCGAGTTCCATCAACAGACCAATCGCGATTGGAGAAACACCAATCATCAACAATGTTGAAATTGGAAGCACAACACACGAGGAGGAGAAATTAGGGCTCGTCGTCACCCTCGTGGCGATCGGATTATTTACGCTTTGGTTGTAGGAACTCTCTGACGAAGAATAGTAGGAGACCGCGATTGTCACGATTAAAGCCCAGGTATTTTTGGCTAGCCATCCGGCCGTTTTTGATAATATAGATAGCAAGTAAGAAACGATACTTCCGATCAGTCCAGGTAGTGCGGCAGCCGCCTTTCCAGCTAATTTAGCTAGAAGACTGGCGAGGGCTTTTAGTTGTTTTTTTATCCACTCCTTGGCTCCACCGGATGGAGCGGGTGCTGGTGCTGGTGCTGGTGCTGGAGCGGGTGGTGGCGCCGCACCACCAGTGAAAAGCTAGAACTATGGTCGATATAGTCATGCCGATAGCAACGAGGATGCTTGCTATCGTGACGCCCTGCTCTCTGAACAGAGTGCGAAGACGCTCACCGAGTGTCGTCTCCTCGCGCAGGACCCTCGAGATTGATTCACGGATCCGACTTATTTGTGTGCGGACAGCCTCACGGTTAGCCGAGGCGGCCTCCAAGCGAGCTTCTCTTTCATCCCGCAAAGAACGCAGTCGTTCGGCGATCCGCTCGGTAGATTCTCTATCGTCACCGGCTTCCTCCAGTTTTTTTTCTTCTAGTGCGATATGTTCATCCAGCGCCGTGAGTTTGGAGAGGTTAAGGACCAGTTCGCCCCGGACCGTTTGTAGAGCCTTATCGAGTCCACGGAGTTCTCGAAGAGGTAACGGTGGGTCATCGTTGATATTTCCCCCAATTGCGATGGACGCTGAACGTGTCTCCATCGTGTTAATAACGTCGGTGGCTATTTGAGGGAACCTCTCTGAGCTCGACCGTTTCTATCGCGGTGGCCGTCTTCGCTATAGTTTTCGTCGGTTATAGGACTGTAGGGGCCTCTACAGCGCGGGCCCAGGCCACAATTGTTTTTACAACCCCTATTCCAATCCCCGTGAAGTCCTAGTTCGTTCTTTATGATTTCGCCACCGCCCCGGTTTCCTGCAATGGTGTTTAGCGATAGGGGTTTACCGGTCCTCGTGTTGACTATTGGAATATTTTATGCTGCTTTTAGTCGCAATCTACCGTTCATATCAAATTTGAACTTGGAGTAGTCGCGACCGACAGAGGGGACCAGACCTTTTTCTGCTGCCAAACTGTTGTAGTAGTCGTTTACAGCTCCCTCGAGTAATTCCTGACTTTGACCAACGCTGCTGGTAGCGCCACCTATTTCCTCCAATCGCGATTGTATTGGAGGGGGTGTTTTGTCGAAGGTTGTGATGGAATCCTCGAAGTTATCATCATCATCATCATAATCATCGACGTAATCGTCTCTGCCGATTTCATCCATGTCAGCATCGTAATCAGCCATCTTTAATAATGTGTTTACAAAATTAATTATGTATTAAAGACAAAACCATACGGGTTTAATAGTTTCAATAATTTTGAAAAAATTAATTATGTCTTCGAGTCAATACGGTCGCAAACTCAATCCATACCGCAGACTGCGTGAGCCCCTCGGGGCAAAAGGCGTGAGACAGAGTGTCGTTATTACGAACAACCCATCGACGATCGACCAGAACCAGCAGCTCTTAGTCTGCTTCCCCAACCTCGGAGCTAACGACGTCATTGTGCCGGGTACTGTTCGCTCGCTTTCACATATTTTGCTAACGTCGACGGACGCGGACCGAACCGTCGTTCAGAACCTGGGTCGCGCCATCGTCAAGAAGACTATGATAAAGATTTCTGGTAATGAGGTGATGTCGATCGACGACAGCGACGTCTACCATTGCTATCAGGACCTGTGGAAGACGTCACACGAGCGTGAAAACGCTGTCTATCAAGGTATTGACACCAGTAAAAATAAGTAACGTAAACCAGACTTAGAATCGGGGCTGCTAACAAGGTAGATAACAACGCTAGTGACAACGCGTTCGCGGGCGCTTACGGCAACCGCTTCTACATCCCGCTCGACTTTGAGTTGCTGGAGAGTCACATGCCCTACTATCAGAGCGCTTTGGCTGACCGCCTCGAATACGAACTAACGTTCAACGACTACGGCCGAGTTATCATAGCCAGCGACATGTTATCGACGTATACGATCGATAATGTTTCGCTGGAGTACGACATGGTCACGATGCCCGAACTCGCGCGATTGATCAGAACCCAGTATGCCGGCGCGTTGCCATACTTTACGACCGAGTTCTTCGCCATCGCAAGATGACGAAAGACAAAGGCGACACATTGTGGAATATTAACGTCAACGTACCCGCCCGCTCGATGAAAGGTATACTGATGCTGTTCGAGGATGCTCGGTTCGCGTTCGGTGCTAGAAAAATCGACAGATTCTATAACCCCAAAATCACGAAGGTAGAGGTGACGATCGAGGGAGTCCCCAATCAACTCTACAGCGTGGGTCTTCGCGCGCACCAGCAGTGGGATGAAGTAAGAAAGCAGTTTGCTGCCGGCCCTAAGCGCTCTCCGGAGGTTGCAGCAGTTGCAAAAGACCTGCATCTCTCGGCCGTCTCCCTCGCGGAGTTCCTGAATACCAAATACGCGTTATGGCTAGACATGCGAGCCAGCGACGATTACCAAATACACGGTAGCGGATGCCAAGTTGAGAACGCTAGTGAGGGTGTGATGATCCAGATAAACAATGAGGAGGACGGAGCCGGGCTCATTGAGTGTACTTATATATTATAATTACAGACGCACAACTCAACATCGAAGATGGTCGATACGTATCAGCGATCTACTAATTCTAAAGAATTAATTAAGAAAATTAACAATCAATACCAATTCACGATTGGAGATGCTCACTCTGCCATAATATGTGGGCAGACACGGATGTGGAAAAAACGGTTTTATCTAGAATTGCTCGAGGGCTCCTACCGCGATGCCTTTCGTCATATTGTGATCCTGTGTCCACTGTGCGGCACAACGATACTATCAGCGGCGCCGTGGATATGGACCGACCCTGAGGTATACGTTATTGACCCGGGTGATAGGCTTCACGATTGGTTGCGTGGTTTATACCAAAGATTCCAAGGGTGAGCCCACCCTATATGTGATTGACGATTGCTCGGCCAAGGCGGCGATGACCAAAAAGAAGGACATGCTCTCTGAGCTCGCATTTTCTGGCCGCCATGCGAGGCAAAGCGTATGGATCTCAACTCAAAAATACAACGCCGTCCTCAAGGATCTGCGCGAGCAAACGAAATGGGTCGCCCTCTTTCACTGCAAGGACCGAGACTCATTCGATGACTGTCTTCGAGAGAATGACGTTATCCCAACGCGCGAGGAGCGCCTGAAGGTTCGACGACAGATGCTTTCCGAAACTAAGCACGCCAAGCTTCTGCTAAAGACTGATCAACCAACTGCTTATAAAGTTATCAATTAATTAATAATTTTGAAAAAATTAGGAAAATTACAAAGTAATAAGCTATTGCAATGCTTAGCAATTGCTGAACAATGCTTAGCAATTGCTGAACAATGCTGAACAAATACTGAACAAATGCTGAACAATGGTTAACAATGTTAACAATTTGGTGCTCCGCTGCTAGCTTTGTTGCGAGCATAATGGTGATCATAAGTATCGGGTGGTGCGCTTGGCAATATGTTAAAGTGATGAGAGTTGTTAGAATAGTTAAATTAATTTTAAGAAAAATGAACTGCGACGAACTTCTCGATCAGCTAATAGAAGAAACCTCAACTCCGACTGCCAACAATAATGATCCGACAGAGCAATCGGGATCGGGGGTTGGTATTGGGTTGAGTGCAACGACTCCTAATGAAAATGAAAATGCGGCGCGACGAGAGCGGCTAGCTGCGCTGGTTGCTGGGGGACAATCGGAGCATTATCTCGGTAGGCGTCTCTCAGTTTTTCAGGTGGATAAGATGTCAGATGCGGAGATCGATAAAATGTATGCGCGATACGAATCCAAATTGGGAGCAGAGATGACAAAAACTCTTGGATCGGCGGCTATTCATTTGTACGCTACCACCGTTAGTATACTTCTCCCTATACCAAACACCGAAGGGTTGATTCACGATCTAGAGACTGACCCTTTTATAGGACACACTCTTAGAACGGCATGCTGCTCAATTTATCACAAGTTTGGAATGTACTTAGCTCCACTAACAACCGCGTTGACCACGGGTAAACACTGTCAATTTGGACATATATGCCCACGAACTATAAGCCCTGAAAATGATGACACAAGACACACGAGAGTGACGGAGTTGAACCAGATTGCTCCAACACAATCGAACCAGAGTGTTATTCCGCCACTGGATGACATACCGCATATAAAAAATCCCAAAAGACAGGCAGCTGGGCGGGCGGCGGCTGCCACCCGAAAAGTTAAACAAGATAAAATACTCGCCGAGCTTCGAGAGGCTAAACATTCGTTGCAATCGGGGACGGAGACAGCAAAACATCTGAAGATAGAGTTGAGTACAACAACACCCCCAATTCACGAATTGGAAGCACACTCAAATTCTTTGAATTTGTCACCCAATCGAGGTTGGGCGAATCCGATTGAACCCAAATTCGTGAATTGGAGTTGGGTTGTTGGTGGTGGTCTGGCAGTTGTTGGTGCCCTGTGCGTTTGGAAATACCCCATATTATCGAAAAAACAACCAGCCAGTGTTCAGAAGAAAGTTACGAAACACCAATCGCGATTGGATGTGCCCCATTTAAACATTGATCGCGACCCCTTTTATATGCAATAATTATAACAATGGCTGAACAAGATGGTAAAATGTTAGTGAATGCGCTTTATCACGCCGTGGTGATATCAGGTTTCAGTATCGGGTATGCTCGACTATCAAAGATGGCCCTAGGAGGAACCGCTCCCAAATTGGACTTTACTATGAGAGACGTAGGGCTCGCGACCTTAGATGTAGCGGCCGCAGTTTGGACCGAGATTATCTAGTTAAAGCTGGAATTCTACCAGTTAATATATGGAAATAAATGGCTTCAATCGCAGTAATAGTAGGTGGTGCGCTTGTAAACGCATTGGCGTTCAGCGGTAGCAACTTTATATTCTCTAAAATGAAAAGCTCGAACGTGGATGAGGAGCGTAAGCGCCATGATTTAGCTGTAGAACAACTCAATAGCGCAAAGGAAGCGTGGTCGAAAAAACGAACCGCCCATCTGGATTGGGTCAATGAAGAGCTTCGCCGCGAAAATCACGCCCGCGCAAACTTTTCAGAACGTTGAAGAAGCCAACCGCGAGTACGCGCTGGCATATCGCACAAAAGTCTCGATCCAATGGATCCCGAGCCCCAACTTTCAGATTTCTATGTACCGTCAGAGGCCCAAAAGGACCGCGAGATCGCGTTCATCGTCGTGGGAATGGTTGTGGTTGGGCTCGTCGGCTACTATATAAAATAATTAATTAATTAAAAAAAACATTACATAAATATATATATATAGAACGATGTTAGTTGACGAACTTTATGACGCTAATGATCGATGTAGGCTACACTGCCCAAAAACATCGTTTACCTGGTGCAAAGAGTATGATTCGTCTGGCCCGAGATTCTCTCGAGACGTGGCGCCAGGACGAAAAAGAGGCCACACTTTTCGCAAAGCGGATGTTAGATTCCTCCACCAATCCTGGGGGATTGGACTCCCAATCGAGATTGAATGAATTAGATTCACCTCTCCTGTTCCAACCCAAACGCGATTGGGGCTGCAGCGAAACTTCCAACAAAGGTTTATTATTAACGACGCAGTTACCGGACGAACTGGCGAGGGCATGTTGGAGATTGTCCGATATATTAGAATACTTCGCATACGATGAACACGTGCAAACTTGATACCAAACTAACGCGCAAGCTGTCGAATACATACTATAGCCCACGCGGCTACTGGAAGGGACTCACGGCCATCAAGAACCTCGCGGCGGCGACCAAGGTTTCAGAAAACGCTGTCAAGGAATGGCTCAAGAAGGAGGCCATCTGGCAGATCTATTTACCCGCGCCTCACAATATTCCGCGGCCGAAATTCGACGTGCCGGTGCCGAACCAAGTTCACCAAGCGGACCTCCTGTTTCTACCTCACGATCGCGTCGGTCGCAAGACGTACAAGTACGCACTGACAATCGTTGACGTAGCGAGTCGTTATAAGGGGGCTGAGCCGTTGGCCACTAAAGAGTCTAAGGAAGTGGCCGAGGCTCTTTCCCGAATATATAAGAGGAGTCCTCTCAAATGGCCGAATCTTCTCCAGGTCGATCCCGGCCGCGAGTTCATGGGCGCGGTCTCTCATCTATTGTCTAAGCATAAAGTTTCTATCAGACGAGGCCGCGTCAACATCCACCGGACCAGGGGATCGTGGAACGCTTCAATCGAACCCTGGCTGAGAGACTGTTCGGACACCAATACGCTAAAGAACTTGTAGACCCTCATTCGCGATCGACCGACCGGAGTGGGTGGCCAGACTGCCCGCCGTGGTCTCCGCACTGAACGGAGAGGTGACCAGATTGATAGGTAAGAAGCCTGTAGATGCTATCAAGTTTAAAAGGGTGACGAGCAAGCCATCTGCCGTCTCGCGCGGGCGACCCGTTGGTTTAGAGGAGCAGCAATCGGCGATTGCACTTCCATCAGATATTGACGTCCGGTACCTCTATCAACCGGGAGAGCTCGAAGGTGGCAGCCGCCGCGCGACTGATCCAGTGTGGTCTCTCAATGTATATCATCTAGATCGATCTATTACCACAAACCCGATGAGCCCGTGCTCTACTATTTGGATGATGGGCCATCTCGAGGGTTTGTTCGCGAAGAACTTCTTATAGTGCCTTCTGACACCCAGCTACCCCCGGATCACTAGAGATGTTCTGTATGTATTCCGTCTGGTAACACGCGTCTTTTATCGTAGTATGCCGAGAGTCCTAATTTTTGTTGACAGTACGTTTTCATAACGCCGTCTTTCATTTTAAATCCTCTATTTTGTGTGCTACATCTATAATGTGTTTTCCATCTTCTGTAGTTTCACTTAGTACTCGTTTATATCTATCCCAATTTAAATTGTTAGTTAGTTCTCTTGGACATTCCTTTCGCAGAGTTTTTATTAATTTTAATTTGTTCCAAATTATCTTTAGTGATATTAATTTTTTCTACGAAATAACACTTACTAGATAACGCTATCGCCCTATCCCCGCTAAATTCCATTTTGAAAAGTCCGGGCTCTCTTTCGCTCCATTTATCCCAAGCCAACCATTTATTTTTTTCTTTTTCAAACTCGTCTAGTAAGTTAGGTCTAATCAATTCCTCTATCGTTTTTCCACTAACTCCTAAAAACATACTATCTGTATCCATCTGTATTAATTCAAAGTCTTCTCTTTTTACGTATTTATCTAGAAATTCGTAGTAAAATTCCAACATTCTCAATTTAGCTAGTTGATAAACCGCTATTCCACAATGGAATGGTCTTTACCGCACACCTGGGTTTTCTTGAAGATATTTCGTACGCATCTCCTATCTCTTCCAAATCGTCAAAGAATGCAGATCTTAATGCTTTGTCAACACAGGTTTCGTTTTGTGTATATGTCGTATTTAAATGTCTCTCCGTTGCCTCTATCATTTTTCCACAACACGAGTTTCCTAATAATTTCATTATGTCGGCTACTGGTTTCTTATTTGGTTCTACATCGCCTGTTCGTCTTGCGGCTGTAACTTCTTTTGCGAACCATTCGAATGGTTTTCCACTAATATAATCTATAACACGATGAACTCCAGTTATTTCTAGGCCGTGTTTTAAATACCATTTCAACAGTGGCGCGTACAGCAATACTTTAGTGGCGGTCATAGATCCCACCAATTTTCTTCCATTTCCTCTAGTTCTTCCAGTATCTTCCAAACATATTTTTAAACAGTGTGTGGGAACTTCATCAACCTCTACTTCTCTGTTTATAAATATTGGGGACATTTCAGAAAACTTATGTTTTAAGTTGTGTGGAACTTCTATATCCACCTCCGCAAACCCAAACCAGTCTCCAGATAAAACTCTTTTACAAAACTTTTTAATAAATTTAGGGTTATGTGGGGTATCTATATGGTGTATAGTTTTCTCTCCCACACGGCATCTCTTTATTTAACGTAGATAAATATAACGCGTTTGCATCGTACCCCAAAACAGCCTTGCAAGGTTTGTTAATTTCATTTGAGGAATTAGATCTAATATTTGAAACACCAGCTTCTGCATATCGTGTAAATACTATTGATGGACCGCCAACTAGAGCGTCCTTCATCATTTCGTATGTTTCTTCTTTTGGTGCATATAGAGCATCCTCCGGTATAATCGTCTTTGAAGATTTTTGTTCTTTAATGGTTCCTCTCAATAAATATTGTATAGCTACTCCAGGTAGTGTTACCGCATCTTTGAAAATATCCACACCTCTGTGTTTATAAAATTCACACATTTTTTCCACCGCTTCTAGGAACGGTGCTACATCTAAATCGTTATAATATTTCAACCAATCTCTGAAAGTTTTCATATTATTTTCTTCGAAAATTCTACGACATTTACTTAATTCTGTTTCGTCTATTAACATTTTCCCAGATAGTTTGGAATACCAATTCTCTATATCCGGTAGTCCTGGGTAATCCAGTTTGTCTGGAGAATCGAACCACTCATAAGGAAAGAAAGATTTCTGTCCTTTGCATTCGTAGGCTTTTATCCAACTATCGTAACTTACACCGGGTCCTAGATAAAGTATTACATCAAGAAATCTAAACTCTGGAGTAAATAGAAATATTGTTGCGTTTGCACGTTTTCCGACCATTACTTTCTTTGTTGTTGATGCCAGTTCGTCTACTAGGTATTTCTTTATTAAGTTTATATCGTACTTACTGCTGTTAAAACCTATAACCGGTACTTGCTCTATCCACTGTTCGATCTTGGCGATTTGGTTTTTACGTAAATGTTCTGTATTAAATCCTATATCTTGACCACACTTCTTCTTATTATAGCTTTTCCCCTGACTTTCAAATCTTCTACGAATTTTTCTATAATTTGTTTTGCGGGATCTTTATCACAAATATGAGTTACTGTTCCTGAGAAATTATCTCCTATACTAACGCTTGCCGGAACGTGCTCAGCTTCGTACTCTAAACTATTACCGGTAGTTTCAACTTCTGGCTGGAGATACGCCTCAAAATCGTATACTATCTGATATGGATAAAGAGTAGTGTCACAACCGATCTTTATATCTTTACCCGTTTCTTTGAAATTCGCATTCCCACATAACTACTAGGTTGAATTCTTTGCTTTTTCTAATAACTTTATCTCTTCTCATAGTGGATGTGCGTTCTTCTTTTCTATGCTTTGCATGAATCTCACACCCGTGCCAGTAACAGCCGTGATATTGATATACGGTATTGGTTTCTGGACAGTATCCATCTACCGGAGCTCCTAAAATCCATCTTTCACCTCCGTGTCCGCACTGTTCGTGGTGAATGTGAATTCCCTCCGCTTTTTCCACAGAATATCCAATCGATCGCCCATAACTGTTAGAACCTTTTGGGTAAAACCGCTTTCTCGAACGACGAACGCGAGCGCTCTAAATAATTACCAATCACATATTACTTTTGTCTCACCTCTCATACATGTTGGTCCGTGTCTCTTTATATTACTCGCTTTCGTGAATTTCTGCTTGCAATTATCGCAGGCGTAAATTTTAGATAGGTTTTTAAGGTTTTTTATCAGAAATGCGTGATTATTAAACAGTCCTATTGTCATTGGTTTATTACCTATTGCCTAATAGTGCGCTGGTACCTTTTTCAACCACCATACATTACATTCAGTGGGTTGATATACTTCTATACCGATTTTAAAAAACTCTTCAACCTTTTTCAGATCTGAAAAATAAATTGGTGAAACCACATTACTACCGAAATATTGCTTACTAAGTTCTTTCGCCTTTTCTGTACATCTGTCAGGTCTGATCTTTTTATCAAGGTGCATAGCTAGACACCTGAACAGACAAAGATCGTCATTATACTTATCTAAAGAATACATACCTTTTCTATTCCTCAACCATTCTGGAAGTTCTCCTCCTGCTGCTTCTTTGGATTGTAGTCCCAAATCTATTCCCCTACTACCCTGTATTAGCTTTACAAAAAACCTCTACCCATCTTACAAACTTCCACTTTGTATTTGGTCTGTCTATTTTATCGGACATTATTCGTGTTTGCTCCTTATCTGACAGCCATTTTTTAACGGTTTTCATGATGATAGTGGTTCGCTACCACCGAGATTTTTGTGAAATATTATAGTTTTAGGTTTTCCATTTTTAATTTCCTCCATATGTTCTAGCTTGTAAGAATATGAATATCTCAAATAAAAATTGGTTGTTAGATACGGAGCGAGTTTATCGGACATGCGTTCAGACTCGTTAATGTTAATGTTTTTACGAAAGGATAATGTAACTACCCGTCTTCCATTTTCTACCTTTTCCAATGTTTCATCGTGAGCCCCCAATATTTCTTCACCTTTTTCCACTATCGCGCGAACTATAAATCTTTTCTTATTATTATTTTGGCGTCTAATTTGGGACAAATTATTTGTGCTTGAAGGTTTGATTACACTAGCCCTTAACCCCGCAATACTTTCTTTTTGAATTCTGTTACCTACTTCCTCCGCTTTGGATATATCTTTAAAGGCTCCTCGTTTGTGGGCGCGGGTGTAACCGCTTCATAAAACGCCTCATTCTTTGTGGAGTTTATAAGATTTGTCAACCCCCTAACTCTCAACCGTTTACTATAAGTAATCCCTAGAGATTCGGCTTCTCTTCTCAAACTTTCTATTTCTGCTCTAGTTTCTGACGTTATCATATTTTCTGTAATATACTTTTGTATAACCTATGAAATTTATCTGTTCAATGGTCTTGAAAACATTATGTTTTTTTCACTTCTAATTGAATATAAACATAAACATATACATATATAATGGAGTGTGAGACTTGTTGTAAGACGTTTACGCGTAAAGAATATCTACGAAGGCATCTAGCGAGACGTAGAAAAATTCCTTGTGTCCCCCCGCAATTTCAATGCCCCAGATGCCCTTGTAAATTCATTAGTGCCCAAACTCTTTGTAGACATAAGCAACTACACTGTCAGGTGGCTACAGGTGAACGTGGTAGACTAGAGCTGGTAGAATTAGTTGCTGATCTGCGAAATAAATTAGCTATATTGGAGGAGAAAAATGGGGTGTTGGAATATAAACTATCACTCGTGGGCACATTGAAATAATTATTTTATCATAAATTTACTGTCGGGAAAACATTATGTTTTTTTTTTCACGACCAATTTTTCGTGGTTGGTGGGAGACAATTTCCTCGTTAACCAATTTTTGATTTTTCGGGGGTGGTGGGGGTAGTATAAAGGGTTATAAATGATGCCACCACAGGTGGTATCATTTTGACTCCCTTTATACTACTCATTTAGTGGATGCAGACCTTGGATTTTACTTCGTAACAGTTACTGACCTTTGAAAATAAAGCTGACTGCGGGTAATATTGCTGGGAATATATTGGTGTTGCGCCGTGAAAAACAAATTTCGTTTCACGAACGTGCCATAGTAAAATGTAATTTTGCGTATAAATTGTATCGTCATTCAATCGGGATTATGCCTGTTACTTAGTTGACATGATGACGAACGAATCCACGTATATCCTGGTTGTGTACGGTACGTAATTAAAAGCTGTGCGTCCCATTTCTCGGACACCTTTTGCTGGCCACTCGTAACTTCTTTTCACTTCGTACCCATTCCGTTTGGCTGCCAGACATCTCGACCCCAGGATATCTCGACCCCAGGTCCACCCCCAAGACATCTCGACCCCAGGACATCTCGACCCCAGATGGCCCAAAAAGGCTGAGACATCTCGACCCCTGGACATCTCGACCCCAAATATAAAATGTGTATTCAATGCACGCATGTATATGATACAAATAATTATAAATATTATTCTTTTGGAATAATCACGATGTATATGATGTGTATGAATGTGAACTACTATGTTCTTTTGTAAATTGCTGAAAATTGACCAAAATTCTTGTTACAATATGCAAAATTATGATAGTATATTTTTGTCAAAACATTTTGAACATTTAATACGGGAATATATAATTAAAAACGTAAAATTTAATGTTTTATTGATTACACTAACATATATATGCAATAAAATGTTGTTTCATTATTTTCAGGATGGCACAGACGTATGAATGGGAAAGCGTGACGCGGCCCAGTGACGATGTACGTTCTCCTCCGTCTACTGCGTCGTGAGGCCAGCCTCGTCAACCTCCAGATGCAGCTGGTGTCCGAGTCCGCCCTGGGACGCAATCGCCGCGCAGTGTACGTCAGCATGGACGCCCGGATCAATGTGCTGTGGGATCGCTATGACGATCATGACATTGTGTGCGAGGACTTCCTCCGGGAGATTGCCGAAGTGTACGGCATGTAGGGTGTAAAGAACAGTAAAACTAAGTGCTGTATGTGCTCACTGTCTTGGATTATATATGTGTATGTCTCCATGATAACTCTTAATACTCGTTTTAAGATGTAAAGAACAGTAAAACTAAGTGCTGTATGTGCTCACTGTCTTGGATTATATATATGTGTGTGTGTGTCTCCTTGGATTATATATATGTGTGTGTGTGTCTCCTTGCTAACTGTTAACACTCGTTTTAGCAACGTGGAGAGTGTAGGCCCTGATTAGATTTCACGAATTTCACACACTCTTGTTGTGAGGGCTGGAAACACACACACAGATATATACATTGTGTATGTTATGTCGTTATATTACGTTATGATTATTCATAAATAAATCTTTAAAAAATATGTATTCTTGTCAATTCCATGCTTATTTTATCGATAAGCAGAGACAATATTCCAGAAAATATCATTTTTAAAATGATAAATTTCTGTTTTTATTGTCATTGGCTACCTGTAAAATACTTTTCACACCTATATGGCAAACATTGACTTGGGGTCGAAATGTCTTGGGTATTCTGGGGTCGAGATGTCCTGGGGTCGAGATGTCCTGGGATGAGATGTCTTGGGGTCGAGATGTCCTGGGGTCGAGATGTCTCGTGACCTTCCGTTTCGGCCTCGGTACATCAAACATTTCTAATACACACAAATATGTCATTGAAACACTACACATTGGCCGGAATGGCAACTCGCATAGACACTAATTGAAAATAAATTACAGAGGTTGTGTATGGTGGCATCAAAATGGTTTCAAATGGTATCAAAAAACCACAACTGACAGTTGAACTTAAAGTTAAACTGTGTAAAAGTAATAAACTGGTTTTTTATTTTGGTATCAGGTTATATATATAGCGAAGTATGAACGTCAACACCTTGCTGGTCTGTTCTATATCTTAGTGCGCAAAGTGTAAATGCTATTATAGCGTGGTGTAGCGATATAGTATAACCTGTTGCATATAAAGCGGCAAACGTGTAGCTAGCCATGTCTCTATATCATGTTTAACTCCTATTTTTCATTATCTGACTTTTTTTATTATTTACTTTGCTATCGGTAGTCATAGTGCTATGTCTAGTGTCAACATTGATAATGTAAGCTAACAGAACTGGCTTTGGGCAGTGTTGGGATGGAATTTTCCTTGTTCTGTGTACATAACTCTAATTACATTAAACTCTAATTACATTACATAAGCGTTATGACACAGTACTGAGTAGTATTTTCAAATTTGCGTTTGAATCGTTTACTGTCTACTTAATTGAGAGTGGCCTAAGAATGTTGCTATTACACATTTTTTTAGCTGAGTTTATGATAATATTTTTGTCTCATTATGTATATTTGTCTCTCAATAAGAATATAGAGAAGTATGAACTTCAACGCCTGCAGTTTATTGCTACATTTTAATGCTCGAAATGAAATTGTTATTCCGCTAATTATTAGCGTTGACTGTTCAGTGCCTATCAATTTTGTTATTACCTAACATTATTTTCAAGGAATTTTCATGTGTAAATACTGCTAATATGCATTTATATGATATAAGAAGCAATCTATTATGAAATTTAATTCAGGTTTAAAAAATGTCTAAAGAAGGCACTGGCCATTTATTATAGTTAATTATTCTGGAATCATGTATTACCAGTATGATTGCAGCATATTCATTTTTATAATGTCTAGAAAATTAAACGTAAATACCCAGCAATATTCTATATCAATGTCAGCAAACATTACTTTGTCTCAAATATTCATATAAAGTGACCTTGAACCTGACCTTCGTGGCGATCATGAATGTTTGAGACACAGTGACTTTATATATGTAAATATGAAATGTAAAGGATATCAACATTCTAAAGAGGACTGAAATGGCTGTGGCAAGAAGGCCAAGGATATTCAAAGTTAGACGAGATTGCTTAGGCGAATACAGTGACTTTGAACTTGTGCAACGGTTTCGTTTAAATCGTGAAGGCATAACATATGTATGCAACCTAATAAAGGATGATGTAGCTCCGGCTACTGGTCGCAACAAAGCCATAAGTGCAATGACAAAGACTTTGATCACGTTAAGGTACCTTGCAACAGGACGCATGCAACTGTGCAGCGCTGATCACTTCGGAGTATCCCAGCCAACAGTATCCAGAGTGATCAGCGAAGTGCTGGACATGTTATCTGCACCAGAATTGATTAGACGTTTTATTAAATTTCCGACAAGTGTTCACGATGTACGTGTGAAGCAGCAAGACTTATATAGCATTGCCTCCTTCCCGGGCATTGTGGGTGTCATTGATGGCACACACATCCAAATCCAGGCCCCATCCCACAATGAACCGGAGTACGTCAACAGGCACCATTACCACAGCATAAATGTTCAAGTCGTCTTTGACGGTGATTACAACATCATTGACCTTGTTGCCAAGTGGCCAGGAGCAACACATGATGCTCGTATTCTGAATGAAAGTGGTCTGAAAACTTTATTTGAAAGTAATAGTGTTCCGGGTAATGCCCATCTGTTAGGAGACAGCGGTTACCCTGCAAAGCGATGGTTGTTGACACCATTTTTGCGACCAGCCACCCCTGCAGAAATGGCGTACAATAGGTTTGTATTATTTTAAACCGTACTAGCTACAGACTGAGTTGACCCCCGGTTCATGGAATATCTCCCCCATTTTAACTTACAATTTTCCATTTTTGACTTGTAACTCATGAAAGTTTGAAACCCCCCAAACCCTAATAGGTACACACCTGAAACTTGGTATGTAGTTTCCGTATGATGAGTAGATGTGCAAAGGTTATTTCATTTTTTTATTCGACACCCGTCATAGATTATCTGTCCCTTTTCGACTTAGAATTACATTTTGCCTTGTAATTTGTAAAACATCTTAACCGTAATAGATAGAGAATTTCTACATTTGCTTGATACTGAGCCATGTATTATCTGCCCCTTTAATACTTTTGGAATTTTACCTCAAAGCAATACTGGTACATGTATGTGGGGCGTCCGTGTTCTATGAACATGTTTTCTATTTTTAGTTTGCATCCTTGCTGTGTACTAATTTTTTCTTCAGCTGGCATGCAACTAATTTACATAATAGAAGCAAATACATGTTTACCTTCTTTATAGGTGTATATATATATATACATAACACACATGTATATATATACATGTGTGTTATGTATATATATAGTATAATACGGGGCTTCCTGTGTACATAACATGTATATATATATACAATGTTAAGGTCAAATTAATTTGACATTTACCGTTAAGTTTTATGTATATTACATCTCTGCAACCGCTTCACTGATTAACAGCAAACTTCACATGGGTAGTATGTGTAAAGTTTTGTTTGCACTAAACGTTTTTTTAGTACTATCAAATGCCTCAGCGGCGCGACATGTGGGCCATCTAATTTGAAAATGCAGTGTAAAATTAGTTAGCACTAGACTTGATGTATCTGTGTATGGTAATATCTGCATTTCTGTTGTTGTTTTTTTTACGTGTGCGAATAGCAAAATTGTAGTTTTTCAAGACTTGAATGTTGCGTCTACCCATGCACTACATGTATATTATTATATTTTTTTACAGAGCACATAAGCGTACAAGAGCGGTGGTCGAGCGGGGAATTGGCCAGTGGAAGCGTCGCTTCCACGTACTCCATTCCGAGATTCGACTCAGCCCTCAGAAAGCATGCAAGTAAGTGTTGGAAATTTGAGTATTAATTGTTAAAGGTACATGCCCACTGAGTAGGCACAAACTGTTCTAGCCTGGTATTCTCTATTTAGTAATATTTCTTTTACTGATAGTGACGCGCAGTTCTATCAGGCTATTTTCATATGCAATTGAGGCATGGCATTTTTTGATTATTTATACTAATTACATGCGTCACGTGAAAAATAATATTTTCGACAGATTATAATATAAAGTATGATCATTGCACATCAAAAAATAAATACAGATAATAAATTGTAATATCCGTTAAAATGTTAAGGAAACATGGTTATCGTCCCTGCTATCAGTGTGGAAAGTTACGTCTGATATAAAATGTATAATAATGCCAATCAATACGTGGGGTAGTGGTGCATGAATGTTTATTTTGCCTGAAAATGTGTCTCTGATATGAAGAACATTTTGTTCCTACTGAGTGGGCATGTACCTTTAAGATGATGTCTTGGATATTCAATGAGTGGTGTTATTCCCACATTCTTGTTACAGCCAGTGGGCATGTATCGTTTCGTCTATGTGTGTCCATCCTCAGATTAAGAAGTTTGCCTGACTTTCTCCAATCTGACACCGGGCGGGGTGTGGGCATTTCTGTGCCAACATGCCACATTTTCTTGTTCCCTTCAGCAGGTTGAATGTGGGATCAAACACGTTGGCCCGGCCTTAAATGACCATAGCTGTTGGTAGGCCGTAAAAACAAAAAAAAATCAAATCATTAACTTGTTGGATTTTGATATGTTAATTTCCCCGAGTCACAAAATAATTTTCACACTAATGCATTTATAAAATGGTTTTTTATTTTTTTTTCTAAAATAATGATCATTACTTGCAAAAAGTGCAGATCCTGACGAGACGGCTCATCACGAGCCAGCTCATCTGGATCTACATTGTTTGCAAACATCGCTATGGAGATTTATAGTGTTGAAAGAGTTAATGAGAAACAGGTTATTTTAAAAACAACTAAAAAAGACCATGTGGCGTGTCGGCACATAAATGACCCCGGTGGCAGATTGGAGAAACTGTGGCAAAGCAAAGTAAATTAACACAATGCGATAAATATTCATAGGCACAGTTGTGAAGGTAAAATTGTGATGTCATATTAAGCATGATTGTGTGATGTTCGTGCACAAGTATGATGATAGAATCGATGTTCCATTTGATATTCTTTTGATGAAATTGAGAGCATGCAGTTGTTTCATGTTCATGTTTGTTGGAAAATGTAAATAACACACACGTACATAAAGAAAATATAATCATGTGACTTGATATTGGGAATGATACAAATAAAATGCATTTATCATTGCAGAATTGTAATCGCTTGTGGTGTCCTTCACCAAATGTGCAAGGCAAGGGGGATACCGTTACCAGACGACGATATCGTTGCTCAGCATCACAACCAGGATGATGACGATGACCTTGATGATGGACGGGCAAACATCCCTGGTGAGGGAGCAGCCTACAGGCGGCATGTGGTCCATTCATTTTTTCAGTGGTAAATGGTAAGCGTAGGAAAGTCTATTGATATGTTGTCAGAATATGTTTTCATCAACTCCGATCAGAGGCCTGTTTCATATAATTATGTATGAACATGCAAAATTGAAATTAACAAACGTCATTTATTACACTCTTGCAATTTATTTGCACCTGATTCGCTGTGAGAGAAAACCCGTAATCAACTCCTTACAAATCATACACCGTGAAGAGAACACCCGTAATTGCACGCCAGGTTTCTTGGAAAGCACGAACTACCATGCAAAATGTTTAATTTTTATTACAGTCAAAATAAGGTTTTTTTAAAATTTGGAAATGGTCTCGACTAATCTAGAATGTTAATGTGATTGAACCCATTCCAAACATACACTCAAATATATCTGCGTAAATTGGATTTCAAACAGTTTACATGACGTCACATTTGACGTCACACAACGTAACGTCAAAACGCGGGAAAACACGTCATTGTACAACTATTCATTCGCACAATTCATTGATTATAATCTCAAAAATAAACTAAATGTGCATATATATCCGCCGTGGAAGTGTAATAAATAGGATATTCCATCGTAAATGTTTGAAATAGCCGGGAAATAATACACTCGTGTCCGTCGGCGTCTGTGCAAGCAACGCGTTCGCTACGCTCACTCGTTGCTTACACGGAAGCCGACGCACACTCGTGTATTATTTCCCGCTATTCAAAATGTACAATGGAATATCCTCTATGTATATTCATTTGCATGGTGGATAGGAAATTACCCATCGCATGCTCCCACATTAGATCTGTATCAGACTGAGCAGAAGCTACAGTGGCCTGACTTCAATATTGTAATAGAATAACTGAATAATTGCCTGACAAATGACACGTCAAACAACAGCCGTTTCCAATCATATGCAGCTAATGACCCATCACACAAGATATCAATCTTATAACGTAACTCCCATTTGGTATTACCAATATATCTACAAGCAAACTTATGCATATATGTATATAATCTGCTAATTGAAAAACAGCTCAGTAGCCTATTTCACCAACATTGCAAAGTATACTTATCTATCAAAGTATACTTTAAGGGAGAAATTTTCAATTTAACGATAAATTTATTAATTATTGTTATACTGAATTTATTACATTATCACAGACATTTCACTCTTCCTGATCTTTTTTCTCTTTTCTTATTTTGAGTTGAAGTAGTTCCTTTTTCAGCCTCAGACACTCGATTTCTAACTTGATCTTCGTGTTATACAGAGCTTCCCGATCCTCAATGAACGGCGGCGTCAGGCTCGGCGTATACTCCAGAAACTGACAAGACGCAGAGCTGAAAGATACCATTACATGCATCAGTGACACAATGAAGCACCATATATAGACACACATTTAAGGAATAAAACCTTTGGCTGTTGCGTTTACTGTGGTATGTAAAACAGTTGATCTAAATAAAGTGCAAGGAGTCCAAAGGACGCCTCGCAAATGTTAGAGAAAGTGGAAGTTAACACCATTTTTATGCCCCACCACGATAGTGGAGGGGACATTTAGTGTTACCCTTGTCCGTCCTGTCCTTCCAGTCGTCCGTCACAAAACTTTAATGCTTGGGTAAATGCCTTTCTGTTTGCTTGCACGAATTTACTTAATATTTCAAACACGCATTGCTCTAATGGGGTAAATGTGCCTCGTTTTCTTCGGCTGCCAGCGGGGACATTCGTGTGCCGACGGGTCACATTTCTAGTTTCTATTTACTTCCTCTTTAAACTGACCAAATGTTTTACAAACCAGAGTAAGCGCAAAAACTTGTCAGCTTCGACATTTTATATTATGCCCGTTTGAAAAAAATGGACATATTATGTATTCACCTTGTACCGGCGGACGGGTGGGCACAGCTTGTCCACGCAATAACGAGAGTTCTACTATACGTATCGTACTTGATGGTCCGTAACCCACTTTGGTAGACATGTTTATCACGGCAAGACAAAGAACCATATTCATTTGTAAAAAAATCTTGTCTCCCCTTGGTGGCCATTTTTAATTTTCGCACTCTGTGTCCTTGTCCACACAATAACTCACGTTCTTACTTGACGGATCGTAACCAAATTTGGTCAACATGTGTGTAGGTATGCTGCTTTGTTTCGCATACGACCATACATGTTTAACACGCCACTTCGAACAACCCTATTGTTTTTCACACTTGATATAAAAATACACAAGTCTGGCACATGTATTCTCCATTGATTTTCTATCAGACCAGTGTCGAATTTACTTTCAGTCAGTACGTGCTTGCACTTTCCCTTTATATGGATTGTATGCAGACAGGTTGGTATCATAATGGTGTTGGAAATTGCAGATTTAGGAACCTACCTTGTTTGCAACATGGTGGAGTCCAGGTCAGTGATGCCGATGATGCACGGGTTGTCCTTCCCGAGGATCTGCGATACTGTCTGGGTTACAGGGTCGAGTGGGGCACTAGCTGGGCCTCCCCCTGCAATGATAGAATTTAGAATTTAAGAGTATTACTTCGTCCTGCAAGATGTTGTGAGATTTGCGTAATTTCATTAAATACGTTTGCAAAAATTAGAATATTTTTCATAAATTAAAGGTACATGCCCACTATGTAGGGACAACATGTTCTTTATATCAGAGACATCATCTGAGACATTTTCTGGCAAAATAAATATTCATTCACCATTACCCCACGTATTGATTGACATTATTATACATTTTATATCAGACGTATATTTCACACTGATATCAGGGGCGATAACAGTGGTTCCTTAAAATGTTAACGAACATTACTATTGAAACTCTGTTTTTATTTGTTGATGTGCAATGATCATACGTTATAAACTGTTGAAAATATATTTTTTCAGGGGACAGTGGTTCCTTAAAATGTTAACGAACATTACTATTGAAACTCTGTTTTTATTTGTTGATGTGCAATGATCATACGTTATAAACTGTTGAAAATATATTTTTTCAGGGGACACATTTAATTACGGTAGTATAAATAATTAAAAAATATCATGCATCATTTGCATATGTAAATAGCCTGATACCGCCGCTAAATGATTATATCTGTATAGCAGGCACTCATAATTTTTAGAACTGTAGTAGTGACACAATTATACGCTTATTTAATTCCTATAAAGAACAGTTTGTGCCCACTGTGTGGGCATGTACCGTTAAGTCAAAAGTTGACAAAATGTTATATATTTCTGCATGTACTCTGAAAATTGTGTCAACTTTTGACGCCATTTAGGGAAAATATTGTAAATTTTGTAAACATATTTAATGAAATTACGCAATGTCCAAACGTACACAATCCCATGTCGTGTCTCAAAGCACTTGGAACTTTTGTCACAAACTTTAACACAAATTTCTATCACTGCAACCCGGAGTCGTATTGGCTTCATATACTTGTTTGTTATCATCCATAGTTTCCATATTTTCATTCTATAGTCCACCCATGCGATTTGTAGTGTTCTATCTCAAATGTAGCTGTGACTGGAGGAATGGGTCTTATTGGTTTGCGACCAGTCTACTCTTTCTAACAAGCAATGTTATACAAATATGGGCTTTTTAGCTAATGTGTATAATTGTAGGAAAGCCTTCAGACAGTATTGTTCAACTTTTCGAACTTTATATCCATGATAAATTCTTATTATTTCAAACCCAATTATATTTGAAAGTGATAAAAATTAGTTTATTGATACATGTACATGTATACCGTATGAACTCTTTCCATATGTCCGGATTTTGTTACTCTCGGTCAATGAAACTGCTCAAAATCATATAAATCATTTGGAGTGGGAATTATGATGAGATATGCACCAGAAGAATCGAGGTGAAAACCCATATTTATTTATTTATATAACCACATAATGATTATTGAGGCATTACAGCTGAATGACCAAGAAACAGGAATCAGACTGATCAACAACTTCACTGTTCGTGAATGGTGAAACATTGTCATGCTTTTTAAACAATCTAGATTACATGTATACAGGCTGCAGAAATGAACTAGTATATCCGAAGGTAGACTGGCTAAAAATGTCATAAGCCCGATTCTTCTTTCACAGATTTGGTATGTAAAACATTTGATCTGTTTAAAGAGCAAGGAGTCCGAACTTAAACAAATCAAATATGTTACAAATATGTTACATATAACAATAACCACAACATTCAACACAGTTTACTTGCGTAAAATTGCCTTAGGTGTTGACAGGTTGTAAAACGTCAAGTAAATATATAGTTGCACATGCCTTATATGTATGCTTCTGATACTGTATATTTTTATATGATTTCTCCGGATTTATTTCCATTACCGTAATCCGGATATCCCTGGTTTGGCCCTCAGGTGCACGTTTGGCTTTCTTGTTACGTGAGAGTTAAATTTGGTTATACCCGATGCAAAAGCACTAAGAATACTACTATTCCTATTACTTTTAGGGAGTGGGGCTAGGTGACTGGTGTGGTGAATACCAGTACCAGTTTAATTTCACAGCTTCCTATATACATGTATGTCAATATTCATTTCTAATTTTGGATTTTTTCCCAATCTATATGGAATTCGACTATATTAGGTAGGTGGTTGGTCGGCCGAACGTTATGCCGTAAATAATGTAGGGGTTTCTCCTTTTATGAATGACAATTTGCCTGGTTTGACCTTCAGGTACATTTTTATCGTTCGCTCTTTTGTTACCTGGGAGTTGAATTGGGTTATTGCCCATTATAAAAGTAGTAAGATTATTACTGATCCTACTGATTTTGGGAGGGGGCCAAGTGATTCTGGTGTGGCGAGGACCTGGCATCAGATCGGGATTATTTTGATTTCAGGACTGAATATATAGATTTTTTATTGTAAATATTCACTTCTGATTTTGGGATTTCCCCCCATTTGTACAGGTACTATACGGGATTTAGTACTAAACCCATTGAACCGGCCTTAAATGATCTTAGCTGCTGATAGGCTGTTAAGCCCCAACAAACAAATTGACTAAATATTAGCCTATAAAGACTTTTAGATGTCAATTGGTTGGTAAACACCATGAATCACAACAGGTAACCCGGCCTAATATGACCGTAGCTGTTGACAGGCCTTTAAACACTGTTAAATAAATAAATACCAATATATAACTAATTGCTCTGGAGGAAGATTTCTTTCAAGCTCGCGTGATTTTCTCTTTTCTGTTCAGTAGCTCATATATGTGACTGGAGAATGTGGATTTAATTTCATATCTGATAGATCTGGTAACAAACTCCTAATAATGTCTATTCTGCATACTAGTGCCATGATTTGTGATTCGCTGACTGAATTGCAAACAGAGCAGACCATGACCAGGCTGTAGATGTGCAGGCTGATCTCGGTCTACACTAGTCGCAAATGCCATAGGCCCCTTTCTCAAGTCACATATAACTTGATATCATATATAATACACATGATTTCTATTACCGGTATCACTTCTTTGCTGTATTGTGTGAGTCTTTTTGTAGAGTATAATATTGTAAAAATAAACGAGACGGTGTCAACTAATTTAAAATTGAACTGCCTTATTGTCAATTCACAACAATATGACACTACGACATAACTCAAATTGCCAAGTAAGATTGCCTCTGCACATAAGACAATCCTAAGAGACAATTTAGCTTCTTTGGTTGAAATTATGCCAGAGTGTCATTTGACGAAATCTCCAACTACATGTATTCACTCATAGTGATCAATCAGTGTAATATATACTGATGCTACCAGGTGTCACACATAGTGACGAGATGGGTCGACAGGCTAGTGGTTGAGCTACAATGCAGGAGGTTCAATCCTTAGGCAGCGGGCGGTTGGTTTGGAGACTGCAAAGAGTAATTCAACGACGGCTTCATCCTGACCAGGATTCCAATATATAGGGTTTGGCCTTATGGTGGGGATTTTGTTTTTCTGGTACGTCATACCCAATATCAAAATATGCAAATAAGTAGCAGGATTACTACTAATCCTATTACTTTTAAGGGCCGGGAGTCAATGGTCCGATCACCGGAACAACATATTCTATGGAGATAGATTTTATTTAAATATTCAGTTCTAATTTGGGGAGTTTTCCCCATCTGTAAAGGTTAAATCTGGAAGTGTACCCTGTTGACCCGGTCTTAAATAACAGCTGTTGACAGGCTGTTAAACACCATTAAATAAATAAATCCCTCTGTTTTCATATAAAGCAATACTTAAGTAACAGTTAACTATAATATTATTTAAGCATGTGGGATATTTTTCTCTAAGACTTGAAGAAAAATTATTTCTCTTCCTTTTCAGGTAGTTTGTTTTATTTGTACTAACTGTAAAATAAAAATTAAATTCAATTACCTGTCGCTGTAGTTGTCCGTCGAAAGACGGACAACTCATTTTTCGCCTTGGACTTGACGTTCTGCCATTTCTTTTCAACTTCTTCTCTCGTTCGCTTAGAAGCTGGATACCGGGAGTTGATGGCTCCCGTAATACTGTCCCATATACTCCGCTTTTTGTCGGCAGTCACGCCAGCGGTGAACTTCGAATGTATTACGTCCTTGTTCACGTTCACCAACTCGGACAGCGCAAGAACCTCGTCTTCGCCCCAATTCGCCTTTCGTTTCTTCATTGGTGGCTCCATTACGCTGCGTTATAGTTTCAGACGCGGACGCGATTGAAGACATGTGACCTCAGTACACAGATAGACTGCTTCCGGGTCGGTACCCTCCAAAAATAGTCCGGAGAAAAATGCATATGTTTGTGTTGCAGGTGCTTTGAGGCAGGTTCGGGTGCACTGATGTGGTTTATTAATGTATGTGGAGACAGTGTTTACAAAGGGCTCTAGTACACAGCCAAGATCTGCAGTTTGGAATGGATTATTTTGTGTGGCAGGACACATGTAAATGAAGTGTGATGCCTCTGCGTCTGTTGTGACGTGATGATTTTTGACCCCGCTGTCATGTTTCCTTTCCTGTCAGAAAAACGAAATGGTCACCGGGTGTTGACAAGTTGGTGAGAAGACGGCATGATCCAGTCGTCAAAGACATTGTAACTCAATGTGTGATTCCAATGTTTATGCTTTTACAGGCCGTGAGTGAAATGACCCCTAAACGCTATATGTTTAATATACAGTTCTATCTGTGTGTTTAGATTGGCACATAGCTAGTGTTGGTCGTGCATGCAGACAATGTGACTCGTGACTGGTGACCCGACAATGCACGAAAAATCATAACATGAATATCCATAGTGTTGTTTTACATCGCCATAGCTTCATTCTCTGCTATCCTAGATGATTGAATATGTGACACATGCTCGCATTTGGTTCCGACATTCAAAATTTTAATTTAAAATTTAATAATTTATTTAATTTTCGGAAATTTTCCATTGTTTTTAAAGGCCTGTATTAATATTTCACATTCTGCACAATAGTACCATCAAATGTCTGTCCAGTCCTTTTTATTTCATTACAAAATGTCAAAAACTGCATGAGATATGGATTTTTTACGAACAGACGTAGCATTGCCTCGGCCGTGCCCTCGGAACATGAGAATGCGGGATTTACATCATGTGATTCGTGTGTGCACATTTTATTTGCAGAGTGGCAGATTTCATAAAAGCCACTTGGTTCTCATTGCAAACTGGCTACTTGATATGTCTGAGCTTATATTTATTTTTTTTTCACATTTGCCCCATTCTGTCAGAGCAGCCCTGTTTGACAGCAAAATCAACATTGACAAAAAAGTTCTGCAGCCAGATGAAATAAAATTTCAGCAGTTAGTCTGTAGGGTCTACGAAGTTAGAGGCCAGTGTAATTAACAGTATTTGTTTCTGTTTTCATCATTTTAAATGCATTTTATTGCAGGATTGTGGCATTTTTTTCTTTTTTGCAGAAATTGCAATGTTTCAATGTTGTTCTAGAACACTGATTGACAGCTGGGCATGTACATTTCCAGCTACATCATCAAGATGGATGCCTTTTGTTTAGGAGTGAATAAAAAAATTGCTGTGAACAGTGTAGTAGCCGAAAATGGTACCTGCCAGCTATGGACAGGCCCATTATGGAAGAAGGGTCGCTATGGTGTATTTTGATACCGTGACCCCGAGACGGGCGTGTGGCATAATAAAAATGTCCGCAGAGTTTTAATAATGGCTGCACAGGGTCGGATCCATGTGGCTGCAACTGTAGATTGTGGTAATAAACTTTGTATTAATGTAGAACATCTCCGCCTTGAGACTCGGGCCACAAATAATAGCAGAAAATTGTGTTTCCAGAATGGCTGTTGTGTCGGCCATGGCGCCTATCCGGACTGCCTGGTAAATTTGATGTTGTAGTAAGTAGATAAGTAATCAACATCTTTCCATTGCTTTCATGTGTAACCGGCATGCAAAAACAGACAGCATGCAGTGATCATGTACATGCAATTGTAGAAAAGGTACCTTATTGAGTTTGCAACCAGTGCAGACCCAGCAAAAGTTTTGGTTAATCTGCTCTGGTTGTCGAAACACGCACTTCATATATATCACTCGGTGAAGTAGTGCAAGCTCATCTGGATCTACACTGGCCGGTTGCAAATTCCATAATGCCCTCCTTGTTACTGACATTCAATGTTATATTCAGTTTGTGGATCCCATTTGCAGCATTTGGGTATGGGTAATCGTCTGCTGATAATGACTGGCGATGTTTGATAAAACCACACAGCCACTACCTCGCAAACAAATAACCCGCTACCTAACTGACAGTGTCTCCATGTCAGTACTAATTACAAGGCAGATAATACTGTCAGCCATGCAGCAAGGAATACCCCGTCTCGCAGTCATGGGATCCCCTATGCATCTCCTGATGTTGACGGCATCTCATCCTCGTCCTGTGGCAACTTCTGTCCTTTAGAGTAGCTGTGATCCACATTGTCTAGTTGTCATTTCCTGTAGTCCGAGATCCTCCCATCTTGCTTGTACTGGAAATGTGCCTTCTTCACGTAGCCTCTTTTCAGATGACGCCTTCGAATAACTTCTGGCCGCTTACTATAGTCTCTGTGAAAGTTGTACTCGGTGTTCAGACGGTTCAATGCAGTGTTTGCACGTGCAGAGAAGTCGAGCGCCCTCCCGATATGCGACTCCGCTTTTGTCGTATAGAGTCTGCAATGCCACAGTTACATTTCAGTATTGTTCATGATACCCTCGCTGTGAAATTCCGCGAATAGTTTACATTTTTCGGCAGGTTTACTCCACATGATCGGTCGAATACTTCATTCTTCTACGTTGTATAAGCCGTATCGTGTCATGTTGAATGCCTGATCGCTCAGCCTCATTTTAAGTATATCTCTCATCAGCTGACTGTCGCTTTCATTCATTTGCAGTGGTGGCAGCTGATTTGGGCCCAGGAACTTCGAACGTGCCCGCCCGCCAGTTGTCGGTTTCATCGCCAGCGCAAACGACGGAGTCCGGAGCACATTTGGAGTGGTCGTCGGCGTAGCAAGATACAGTCGATGCGCATCTATCATCCGGGTTATCATGCAGGTATCTACCTTGGTCAGATCGTCAGCAGGGTCTACAATGTTTGCTATGCAGAAATATCAAGTGCCAGAATGTTGTTTGTACCCAATAGTGTAGACCCAGATCAGACTGCACACCTGTGCAGCAAATTGGTCTCTGAAACATCAACTCCTGCAATAGTAATACACTTCACCTGCAGTGGTTATCTCCCCTGCTGCATGGGCAAGCTGTGTTTGTAGTCTGCAATACACATGCAATAGCCTATATCTGAAGGCATGTCTTGCTGCATGCCACACAGGTCAGATTAGCAAATGCATTTGCCTGTGTTGCCACACCACTGCTAATGTTGTGGGTTTGAGTCTAGTCTTGGTGGTATATCTGCGGACAAACATGCCGAACACCCAGTTAAAGCAGCATAGAAAGTATAAAAAAATTACATGTACGCCATATTAGAATATTTTTTTTCCTATTTAGGTTAACACTAGGTACATGAGGCAGATTGGCACATAGCTAGTGTTGGTCGTGCATGCAGACAATGTGACTCCGTGACTGGTGACCCGACAATGCACGAAAAAATCATAACATGAATATCCATAGTGTTGTTTTACATCGCCATAGCTTCATTCTCTGCTGTCCTAGATGATTGAATATGTGACACATGTAACATTTGATACTTGTTAGTTCAATATTGTCACCATATGGAAAATATATCTGAAAAAAAGTGCTCGCATTTGGTTCCGACATTCAAAATTTTAATTTAAAATTTAATAATTTATTTAATTTTCGGAAATTTTCCATTGTTTTTAAAGGCCTGTATTAATATTTCACATTCTGCACAATAGTACCATCAAATGTCTGTCCAGTCCTTTTTATTTCATTACAAAATGTCAAAAACTGCATAAGATATGGATTTTTTACGAACAGGCGTAGCATTGCCTCGGCCGTGCCCTCGGAACATGAGAATGCGGGATTTACATCATGTGATTCGTGTGTGCACATTTTAGTCGCAGAGTGGCAGATTTCATAAAAGCCACTTGGTTCTCATTGCAAACTGGCTACTTGATATGTCTGAGCTTATATTTATTTTGTTTTCACATTTGCCCCATTCTGACAGACCTCAGTACACAGATAGACTGCTTCCGGGTCGGTACCCTCCAAAAATAGTCCGGAGAAAAATGCATATGTTTGTGTTGCAGGTGCTTTGAGGCAGTTTCGGGTGCACTGATGTGGTTTATTAATGCATGTGGAGACAGTGTTTACACAGGGGCTCTAGTACACAGCCAAGATCTGCAGTTTGGAATGGATTATTTTGTGTGGCAGGACACATGTAAATGAAGTGTGATGCGGCTCTGCGTCTGTTGTGACGTGATGATTTTTGACCCCGCTGTCATGTTTCCTTTCCTGTCAGAAAAACGAAATGGTCACCGGGTGTTGACAAGTTGGTGAGAAGACGGCATGATCCAGTCGTCAAAGACATTGTAACTCAATGTGTGATTCCAATGTTTATGCTTTTACAGGCGGTGAGTGAAATGACCCCTAAGCGCTATATGTTTAATATACAGTTCTATCTGTGTGTTTAGATTGGCACATAGCTAGTGTTGGTCGTGCATGCAGACAATGTGACTCGTGACTGGTGACCCGACAATGCACGAAAAATCATAACATGAATATCCATAGTGTTGTTTTACATCGCCATAGCTTCATTCTCTGCTGTCCTAGATGATTGAATATGTGACACATGTAACATTTGGTACTTGTTAGTTCAATATTGTCACCATATGGAAAATATATTTGAAAAAAAGTGCTCGCATTTGGTTCCGACATTCAAAATTTTAATTTAAAATTTAATAATAATTTATTTAATTTTCGGAAATTTTCCATTGTTTTTAAAGGCCTGTATTAATATTTCACATTCTGCACAATAGTACCATCAAATGTCTGTCCAGTCCTTTTTATTTCATTACAAAATGTCAAAAACTAAAAACTGCATGAGATATGGATTTTTTACGAACAGACGTAGCATTGCCTCGGCCGTGCCCTCGGAACATGAGAATGCGGGATTTACATCATGTGATTCGTGTGTGCACATTTTATTTGCAGAGTGGCAGATTTCATAAAAGCCACTTGGTTCTCATTGCAAACTGGCTACTTGATATGTCTGAGCTATTATTTTATTTTTTTTCACATTTGCCCCATTCTGTCAGAGCAGCCCTGTTTGACAGCAAAATCAACATTGACAAAAAAGTTCTGCAGCCAGATGAAATAAAATTTCAGCAGTTAGTCTGTAGGGTCTACGAAGTTAGAGGCCAGTGTAATTAACAGTATTTGTTTCTATCATCATTTTAAATGCATTTTATTGCAGGATTGTGGCATTTTTTTCTTTTTTGCAGAAATTGCAATGTTTCAATGTTGTTCTAGAAACACTGATTGACAGCTGGGCATGTACTATTTCCAGCTACATCATCAAGATGGATGCCTTTTGTTTAGGAGTGAATGAAAAAATTGCTGTGAACAGTGTAGTAGCCGAAAATGGTACCTGCCAGCTATGGACAGGCCCATTATGGAAGAAGGGTCGCTATGGTGTATTTTCATACCGTGACCCCGAGACGGGCGTGTGGCATAATAAAAATGTCCACAGAGTGGTAATAATGGCTGCACAGGGTCGGATCCATGTGGCTGCAACTGTAGATTGTGGTAATAAACTTTGCATTAATGTAGAACATCTCCGCCTTGAGACTCGGGCCACAAATAATAGCAGAAAATTGTGTTTCCAGAATGGCTGTTGTGTCGGCCATGGCGCCTATCCGGACTGCCTGGTAAATTTGATGTTGTAGTAAGTAGATAAGTAATCAACATCTTTCCATTGCTTTCATGTGTAACCGGCATGCAAAAACAGACAGCATGCAGTGATCATGTACATGCAATTGTAGAAAAGGTACCTTATTGAGTTTGCAACCAGTGCAGACCCAGCAAAAGTTTTGGTTAATCTGCTCTGGTTGTCGAAACACGCACTTCATTATATATTCACTCGGTGAAGTAGTGCAAGCTCATCTGGATCTACACTGGCCGGTTGCAAATTCCATAATGCCCTCCTTGTTACTGACATTCAATGTTATATTCAGTTTGTGGATCCCATTTGCAACATTTGGGTATGGGTAATCGTCTGCTGATAATGACTGGCGATGTTTGTTTAAAACCACACAGCCACTACCTCGCAAACAAATAACCCGCTACCTAACTGACAGTGTCTCCATGTCAGTACTAATTACAAGGCAGATAATACTGTCAGCCATGCAGCAAGGAATACCCCGTCTCGCAGTCATGGGATCCCCTATGCATCTCCTGATGTTGACGGCATCTCATCCTCGTCCTGTGGCAACTTCTGTCCTTTAGAGTAGCTGTGATCCACATTGTCTAGTTGTCATTTCCTGTAGTCCGAGATCCTCCCATCTTGCTTGTACTGGAAATGTGCCTTCTTCACGTAGCCTCTTTTCAGATGACGCCTTCGAATAACTTCTGGCCGCTTACTATAGTCTCTGTGAAAGTTGTACTCGGTGTTCAGACGGTTCAATGCAGTGTTTGCACGTGCAGAGAAGTCGAGCGCCCTCCCGATATGCGACTCCGCTTTTGTCGTATAGAGTCTGCAATGCCACAGTTACATTTCAGTATTGTTCATGATACCCTCGCTGTGAAATTCCGCGAATAGTTTACATTTTTCGGCAGGTTTACTCCACATGATCGGTCGAATGCTTCATTCTTCTACGTTGTATAAGCCGTATCGTGTCATGTTGAATGCCTGATCGCTCAGCCTCATTTTAAGTATATCTCTCATCAGCTGACTGTCGCTTTCATTCATTTGCAGTGGTGGCAGCTGATTTGGGCCCAGGAACTTCGAACGTGCCCGCCCGCCAGTTGTCGGTTTCATCGCCAGCGCAAACGACGGAGTCCGGAGCACATTTGGAGTGGTCGTCGGCGTAGCAAGATACAGTCGATGCGCATCTATCATCCGGGTTATCATGCAGGTATCTACCTTGGTCAGATCGTCAGCAGGGTCTACAATGTTTGCTATGCAGAAATATCAAGATGCCAGAATGTTGTTTGTACCCAATAGTGTAGACCCAGATCAGACTGCACACCTGTGCAGCAAATTGGTCTCTGAAACATCAACTCCTGCAATAGTAATACACTTCACCTGCAGTGGTTATCTCCCCTGCTGCATGGGCAAGCTGTGTTTGTAGTCTGCAATACACATGCAATAGCCTATATCTGAAGGCATGTCTTGCTGCATGCCACACAGGTCAGATTAGCAAATGCATTTGCCTGTGTTGCCACACCACTGCTAATGTTGTGGGTTTGAGTCTAGTCTTGGTGGTATATCTGCGGACAAACATGCCGAACACCCAGTTAAAGCAGCATAGAAAGTATAAAAAAATTACATGTACGCCATATTATAATTTTTTTTTTTTACCTATTTAGGGTTAACACTAGGTACATGAGGCAGATTGGCACATAGCTAGTGTTGGTCGTGCATGCAGACAATGTGACTCGTGACTGGTGACCCGACAATGCACGAAAAATCATAACATGAATATCCATAGTGTTGTTTTACATCGCCATAGCTTCATTCTCTGCTGTCCTAGATGATTGAATATGTGACACATGTAACATTTGGTACTTGTTAGTTCAATATTGTCACCATATGGAAAATATATCTGAAAAAAAGTGCTCGCATTTGGTTCCGACATTCAAAATTTTAATTTAAAATTTAATAATTTATTTAATTTTCGGAAATTTTCCATTGTTTTTAAAGGCCTGTATTAATATTTCACATTCTGCACAATAGTACCATCAAATGTCTGTCCAGTCCTTTTTATTTCATTACAAAATGTCAAAAACTGCATGAGATATGGATTTTTTACGAACAGACGTAGCATTGCCTCGGCCGTGCCCTCGGAACATGAGAATGCGGGATTTACATCATGTGATTCGTGTGTGCACATTTTAGTCGCAGAGTGGCAGATTTCATAAAAGCCACTTGGTTCTCATTGCAAACTGGCTACTTGATATGTCTGAGCTTACATTTATTTTTTTTTCACATTTGCCCCATTCTGACAGAGCAGCCCTGTTTGACAGCAAAATCAACATTGACAAAAAAGTTCTGCAGCCAGATGAAATAAAATTTCAGCAGTTAGTCTGTAGGGTCTACGAAGTTAGAGGCCAGTGTAATTAACAGTATTTGTTTCTGTTTTCATCATTTTAAATGCATTTTATTGCAGGATTGTGGCATTTTTTTCTTTTTTGCAGAAATTGCAATGTTTCAATGTTGTTCTAGAACACTGATTGACAGCTGGGCATGTACATTTCCAGTTACATCATCAAGATGGATGCCTTTTGTTTAGGAGTGTGAATGAAAAAATTGCTGTGAACAGTGTAGTAGCCGAAAATGGTACCTGCCAGCTATGGACAGGCCCATTATGGAAGAAGGGTCGCTATGGTGTATTTTCATACCGTGACCCGAGACGGGCGTGTGGCATAATAAAAATGTCCACAGAGTGGTAATAATGGCTGCACAGGGTCGGATCCATGTGGCTGCAACTGTAGATTGTGGTAATAAACTTTGTATTAATGTAGAACATCTCCGCCTTGAGACTCGGGCCACAAATAATAGCAGAAAATTGTGTTTCCAGAATGGCTGTTGTGTCGGCCATGGCGCCTATCCGGACTGCCTGGTAAATTTGATGTTGTAGTAAGTAGATAAGTAATCAACATCTTTCCATTGCTTTCATGTGTAACCGGCATGCAAAAACAGACAGCATGCAGTGATCATGTACATGCAATTGTAGAAAAGGTACCTTATTGAGTTTGCAACCAGTGCAGACCCAGCAAAAGTGTTGGTTAATCTACTCTGGTTGTCGAAACACGCACTTCATATATATCACTCGGTGAAGTAGTGCAAGCTCATCTGGATCTACACTGGCCGGTTGCAAATTCCATAATGCCCTCCTTGTTACTGACATTCAATGTTATATTCAGTTTGTGGATCCCATTTGCAGCATTTGGGTATGGGTAATCGTCTGCTGATAATGACTGGCGATGTTTGTTAAAACCACACAGCCACTACCTCGCAAACAAATAACCCGCTACCTAACTGACAGTGTCTCCATGTCAGTACTAATTACAAGGCAGATAATACTGTCAGCCATGCAGCAAGGAATACCCCGTCTCGCAGTCCATGGGACCCTATGCATCTCCTGTGTTGACGGCATCTCATCCTCTCCTGTGGCAACTTCTGTCCTTTAGAGTAGCTGTGATCCCACAATGTCTAGTTGTCATTCCTGTATCCGAATCCCTCCCATCTTGCTTGTACTGGAAATGTGCCTTCTCACGTAGCCTCTTTTCAGATGATCGCCTTCGAATACTTTCTGGCCGCCTACTCATTGTCTCTGTGAAAGTTTGTGCTCGGTGTTCAGACGGTTCAAATGCAGGGTTTGCAACTGCAGAAAGTCGAGCGCCCTCCCGATAATGCGACTCCGCTTTTGTCGTATAGAGTCTGCAATGCCACAGTGAAATTTCAGTATGTTCATGATACCCTCGCGTGAAATTCCGCGAATATTTACATTTTTCGGCAGGTTTACTTCCACATGATCGGTCGAAATGCTTCAAATTCTTCTACGTTGAAGGCCGTATCGTGTCATTTGAATGCCTGATCGCTCAGCCTCATTTTAAGTATATCCTCATCAGCTGACTAGTCGCTTTCATCATTATGCAGTGGTGGCAGCTGATTTGGGCCCAGGAACTTCGAACGGCCCCCGCCCAGTTGACGTTTCATCGCAGCGCAAACGACGGAGTCCGAGCACATTTGGAGTGGTCCCCCGTCGGCGTAGCAAGATACAGCGATGCGCATCTATCAGCCGGGTTTATCATCAGGTATCTACCTTGGTCAGATCGTCCAGCAGGTCTACAATGTTTGCTATGCAGAAATATCAAGTGCCAGCATGTTGTTTGTACCCAATAGTGTAGACCCAGATCAACTGCACACCTGTGCAGCAAATTGTCTCTGAAACATCAACTCCATGCAATAGTAAATACACTTTCACCTGCAGTGGGTTATCTCCCCTGCTGCATGGGCAAAGCTGTGTTTGTAGTCTCAATACACATTCAATAGCCTATATCTGAAGCATGTCCTTGCTAGCAATGCCAACACAGGTCAGATTATGCAAATCATTTGCCTGGTTGCCACAACCACTGCTAATGTTGTGGGTTTGAGTCTAGCTTGGTGGTATATCGCGGACAAACATGCAGAACACTCCAGTTAAAGCAGCATAGAAAGTATAAAAAAATTACATGTACGCCATAGATTATAATTATTTTTTTTTACTATTAATGTTAACACTAGGTACATGAGGCAGATGGCACATAGCTATGGTTGGTCGTGCATGCAGACAATAGACTCTGACCGGCTGGTGAACCCGACAATGCACGAAAAATCAAACATGAATATCCATAGTGTGTTTTACATCGCATAGCTTCCTCTATTCTCTCTGTCCTAGATGATTGAATATGACACATGTAACATTTGGTACTTGTTAGTTCAATATTGCCACCATATGGAAAATATAATCGAAAAAAAAGTGCTCCATTAATTGGTTCCGACATTCAAAATTTTAATTTAAAATTTAATAATTTATTTAATTTTCGGAAATTTTCCATTGTTTTTTAAAGCCTGTAATTAATATTTCACATTCTGCACAATAGTACCATCAAATGTCTGTCCAGTCCCTTTTTTATTTCATTACTAAATGTCAAAAAACTAGCATGAGGATTGGATTTTTTTACGAACATACGTAAGCATTGCCTCGCTGCCCTCGGAACAAGAGAATGCGGGATTTATATCATGTGATTCTGTGTGCCACATTTTTAGAGTTGCCGAGTGGGCAGATTTTCATAAAAGCCACTTGGTTCACATTGCACAACCTGGCTACTTTGATATGTCTGAGCTTACATTTATTTTTTTTCACATTTGCCCCCATTCGACCAGAGCCAGCCCTGTTTGACAGAAAAATCAACATTGACAAAAAGTTCTGCAGCCAATAAATAAAATTGTCAGCAGTTAGTCTGTAGGGTCGACGAAGTTAGAGGCCAGTGTAATTAACAGTATTAGTTTCTGTTTCTCATTTTAAAGCATTTTTATTGCAGGATTGGTGCATTTTTTCTTTTTTGCAGAAATTGCAATGTTTCACAATGTTTGTTTCTAGAACCCAGATTGACAGCTGGGCATGTACATTTCCAGTTACAATCATCAACATGGAGCCTTTTGTTTAGGAGTGAATGAAAAAATTGCTGTCAACAGTGTAGTACCGAAAATGGTACCTGCCATCTATGGACAGGCCATTATGGAAGAAAGGGTCGTATGGTGTAATTTTCATACGGACCCCGAGACGGGCGTGTGGCATAATAAAAATGTCCACAAGAGTGTAATAATGGCTGCACAGGGTCGGATCCATGTGGCTTGCAAACTGTAAATTGTTGAAATAAACTTTGTATTAAATGTAAACATCACCGCCATGAACTCGGGCCACAAATAATAGCAGAAATTGTGTTTCCATAATGCTGATTGTGTCCGCCTGGCGCCTAATCCGGACTGCCCTGGTAAATTGATGTTTGTAGTAAAGTAGATAAGTAATCAACATCTTTCCATTGCTTTCATGTGAACCCGGCAATGCAAAAACAGACAGCTGCAGTGATCATGTTGCAAGCAATTGAAAAAGGTACCATTATGAGTTTGCAACCAGTGCAGACCCAGCAAAATTTTTGGTTAATCTGCTCTGGTTGTCGAAACAGACGCACTTCATATATATCACTCGTGAAGTAGTGCAAGCTCCTCTGGGATCTAACACTGGCCGGTGCAAATTCCATAATGCCCTCCTTGTTACTGACATTCAATGTTATATTCAGTTTGTGGATCCCATTTGCAGCATTTGGGTATAGGTTAATCGTCTGCTGATAATGACTGCATGTTTGTTAAAACCACACACACAGCCACCTACTGTACGCAAAACAAATAACTCCGCTACTAACTGACATGTCTCCATGTTCAGTACTAATTACACAAGGCAGATTACTACTGTCAGCCATGCAGCAAGAATACCCCGTCTCGCAGTCATGTGATCACACTATGCATCTCCTGATGTTGACGCATCTCATCCATCGTCCTGTGGAACTTCTGTCTTTTATTATTTTCATTAGAGTACTGTGTTCCACATTGTCTAGTTGTCATTTCCTGTCGTCCCGAGATCCTCCCCATCTTGCTTTAACTGAAATGTTGCCTTCTTCACGTAAGCCTCTTATCAAGATGACGCTTCGAATAACTTCTGGCCGCTTACTATAGTCCCCTCTGTGAAAGTTGTACTCGGTGTTTCAGACGGTTTCAATCAGTGGTTGCACGTGCAGAGAAGTCGAGCGCCCTCCCGATATGCGACTCCGCTTTTGTCGTATAGAGTCATCCTGCACAGCCACAGTTATACTTTCAGTATTGTTCAAGATACCCCTCGCTGTGAAATTCCGCGAATAGTTTACTTTTTCGGCAGTTTACACCACATGATCGTCTAATGCTTCATTCTTCTTACGTTGTATAAGCCGTATCGTGTCATGTTTGAATGCCTGATCGTCAAGCCTCATTTAAGAATATCTCCTCATCAGCTGACTGACGCCTTTTCATTCATTTGCAGTGGTGGCAACTGATTTGGGCCCAGGAACTTCGAACGTGCCCGCACCGCCAGTTGTCGGTTTCATCCCAGCGCAAACGGACGGGAGTCCGGAGCACATTTGGAGTGTCGTCGGCTGTAGCAAGATTCATCGATGCGCATCTATCATTCGGGTTTATCATGCCAGGTATCTAATCCTTGGTCAGATCGGCAGCAGGGTCTAACAATGTTTTGCTTGCAGAAATATCAAGGCCTAGAAAATTTTTGGGTTTTGGTTTTTTACCCAATAGTGTAGACCCAATCAACTGCACATCCTGTGCAAGCAAATTGGTCTCTGTAACCATCAACTCCTGCAATAGTAAGACACTTCACCTGCAGTGGTTAGCTCCCTGCTGCATGGGCCAAGCTAGTGTTTGTAGTCTGCCAATACACAGCAATAGCCTAATCTGAGCATGTCTTGCTGCATGCCACACAGGTCAGATTAGCAAATGCAATTGTCCTTGTTGCCACACCACTGCTGAATGTATGTGGGTTTGAGTCTAGTCCTTGTGTAATATCTCGACAACATGCCGAACACCAGTTAAAGCAGCAATAGAAATAAATAAAAAAATAACATGTACACATAGTAGAATTATTTTTATTTACCTATATAGGTAACACTAGGTACATGAGGCAGAGTGGCACATAGCTAGTGTTGGTGTCGTGCAATGGCAGACAATGTGACGTCGTGACTGGTGACCCGACAAGCACGAAAATCCATAACATGAATATCCATATGTTGTTTACAATCGCCATACATCATTCACTGCTGTCCCTAGATGAAAGAATATGTGACACATGTAACATTTTGGTACTTGTTTAGTTCCTATTTGTCACCATATGAAAATATATCTGAAAAAAATGCTCGCATTTGGTTCCGACATTCAAAATTTTAATTTAAAATTTAATAATTTATTTAATTTTCGGAAAATTTTCCATTGTTTTTAAAGAGCCGTATTAATATTCACATTCTGGTCTGCACAATAAGTACCATCAAATTCTGTCCCGTTCCTTTTTATTTTCATTACAAAATGTCAAAAACTGCATGAGTATGGATTTTTTTTTTACGAACAAATAGCATTGCCCTCGGCCGGGCCCTCGGAACATGAGATGCGGGGATTTACGATCATGTGATTCGTTGTGTGCAACATTTTAGGTTGCAGAGTGGCAGATTTCAAAAAGCCACTTGGTTCTCATTGCAAACTGGCTACTTGATAAGTCGAGCTTATATTTATTTTGTTTCAACATTGCCCCATTCTGACAAAGAGCAGCCCTGTTTGACACAAAATAACCATTGACAAAAAAGTTTGCAGCCAGATGAAATAAAATTTCCAGCAGTTAGTCTGTAGAGTCTACGAAGTTAGAGGCCAGTGTAATTAACAGTAATTTGTTTCTGTTTTCATCATTTTAAAAATGCATTTTATTGCAGGATTGTGGCATATTTTTCTTTTTTGCAGGAAATTTGCACATGTTCAAATGTTGTTCTAGAAACACTGGATTGTCAGCTGGCATGTACATTCCCAGTTACATCACATGATGGGATGCCTTTTGTTTTAGGAGTGAATGAAAAAATTGCTTGTGAACATGTATACCGAAATGGTACCTGCCCGCTATGGACAGCCCATTATGGAAGAAGGGTCGCTATGGTGTATTTTCATACCGGACCCGAGACGGCGTGTCGCAATAATAAAAATGTCCACATAGTGTAATAATGGCTGCACAGGGTCGGATCCATGTGCTGCAAAACTGTAGATTGTGGTAATAAACTTTGTATTAATGTAGAACATCTCCGCCTGAGAGCTCGGGCCACAAATAATAGCAGAAAATTGTGTTTTTCCAGAATTGCTGTTGTGTCGGCCATGGCGCCTATCCGGACTGCCAGGTAAATTTGATGTTGTAGAAGTAGATAAGTAATCAACATCTTTCCATTGCTCTTCATGTGTAACCGGCATGCCAAAAACAGACAGCATGCAGCGATCATTTACATTGCCATTGTAAAAAGGTACCTTATTGATTTATGCAACCAGTGCAGAAACCTCAAAAGTGTTGTTTAATCTACTCTGGTTGTCGAAACACCACTTCATATATATCACTCGGCGAAGTATGCAAGCGCATCTGGATCTACACTGGCCGGTAGCAAATTCCATAATGCCCCCTTGTTACGACATTCAATGTTATATTCAGTTTGTGGATTCCCATTTTGCGCATTTGGGTATGGTTAATCGTCTGCAGATAATGACTGGCGATGATTTTAGTTAAACACACAGCCACTACCCTCGCAAACGAAATAACCCGCTAACCTAACTGACATGTCTCCATGGTCAGTACTAATTACAAAGGCAGATAATACTGTCACCAGCAGCAAGGAATACACCCGTCTCGCAGTCATGGATCCCCTAAGCATCCTCCTGATGTTGACGGACATCTCATCCTCGTCCTGTGGCAACTTCCTGTCCTTTAGAGTAGCTGTTATCCACATTGTCTAGTTGTCATTTCCTGTAGTCCGAGATCCTCCCATCTTGCTTGTACTGGAAATGTGCCTTCTTCACGTACTCTTTTCACAGATGACGCCTTCGAATAACTTCTGGCCGGCTTACATAGTCTCTGATGAAAAGTTTGTACTTCGGTGTTTCAGACGGTTCATATGCAAAGTGTTTTTGCACGTGCAGAGAAGTCGAGCGCCCTCCCGATAGCGACTCCGCTTTTGTCGTAATAGATCTGCAATGCCAACAGTAACATTTCATATTGTTTCATCGATACCCTCGCTGTGAAATCCCGAATAGTTTACATTTTTCGGCAGGTTTACTCCACATGATCGTTCGAAATGCTTCATTCTTCTACGTTTATAAGCCGTATCGCGTGTCATGTTGGAATGCCTGATCGATCAGTCCTCATTTTAATAATATCTCTCATCTGACTGACTGTCGCTTTCATTCCATATGCCGTGGTGGCAGCTGAATTGGGCCCAAGGAACATCGAACGTGCCCGCCCGCCAGTTTTGTCGGTTTCATATCCCAGCGCAAACGAACGGAGTCCGAGCACATTGGAGTGTCGACGGCGTAGCAAGATACATCGATGCGCATCTTAACCTCCGGGTTACATGCAGGTAATCTACCTTCGTCAGATCGTCAGCAGGGTCTACAATGTTTGCTATGCAGAAATATCAAGTGCCAGAAGTTGTTTGTACCCAATAGTGTAGACCCAGATCAGAACCTGCACAACCAACAGCACGACCTACATCCAACTTGTGGCAGCAAATTGGTCACTGAAACATCAACTCCTGCAATAGAATAAACACATCACCTGCAGTGGGTTACCTCCCCTGCTGCATGGCAGCTGTGTTTTTAGTCTGCAATACACATGCAATAGCCTATATCTGAAGGCTGTCCTTGCCTGCATGCCACACTGGTCAGATTACAAATGCATTTTGCCTGAGTTTGCCACAACCACTGCTAATGTTGTGTGGTTTGAGTCAGTCTGGTGGTATATCTGGCGGACAAACAACCGAAACACACCCGTTAAAGCAGCATAGAAAGTATCAAAAAAATACATGTACGCCATATTATATTTTTTTTTACCTATTTAGGGTTAACACTAGTACATGAGGCAGATTGGCAACATAGCTAAGTGTTGGTCGGGCATGCAGAACAATGTGACCGTGACCGGGTGACCCACAAACAATGTCACGAAAAATTCATAACATTGCATGATACATATGTTTGTTTTACATCGCCATAAGCTTCATTCTCTGCTGTCCTAGATGATGAATTGTGACACATGGTAACATTTGAACTTGTTTAGTTCAATATTGTCACCATATGTCAAATATATCTGAAAAAAAAAGTGTGCTCGCGCAATTTGGTTCCGACATCAAAATTTTAAATTAAAATTTAATATTTATTTAAAATTTCGAAATTTTTCCATGTTTTTAAAGGCCTGTAATTAATATTTCACATTCTGCACATAGTACCCATCAAATGTCCTGTCCAGTCCCTTTTTATTTCATTACAAATGAACAAAAACTGCATAAGAAATGGATTTTTTAACGAACAGGCGTAGCATTGCCATCGGCCGTGCCCCGGAACATGAGATGCGGGATTACATCAGTGATTCGTGGGGTGCACATTTTAGGTCTCAGAGTGGCAGATTTCATAAAACCACTTGGTTCTCATTGCAAACTGGCTATTGATATGTCTGAGCTTATATTTATTTTGTTTTTCCACAATTGCCCCCATTCTGACAGACCTCAGTACAACTGATCAGACTGCTTCCGGTCGGTACCCTCCAAAAATAGTCCGCGGAGAAAAAATGCATATGTTGTGTTGCAGGTGCTTTGGAGGCAGTTTCGGGTGCAATGATGTGGTTTATTAATGCATTTGGAGACAGTGTTTACACAGGATGGCTCTAGTACACAGCCCAAATCTGCAGTTTGGAATGATTATTTTGTGTGGCAGGACACAAATGTAAATGAAGTGTGATGCGGCTCCTGCGTCTGTTGTGACGTGAATGAATTTTTTGACCCCGCGTCATGTTTCCCTTTCCTGTCAGAAAAAAAAAAAAAAAAAAAAAACGAAATGGTCACCGGGTGTTGACAAGTTTGGTGAGAGACGGCATGATCCAGATCGTCAAAGAACATTGTAATCAATGTGTGATTCCATTGTTTATAAGCTTTTACAGGCTGTGAGTGAAATGAACCCCCTAAGCGGCTATATGTTTAATATCAGTTCTATCAGTGTGTTTATATTGGCACTAGCTAGTGTTGTCGTGCAAGCAGACAATGTGACCGTGACTGGTGACCTCACAATGCACGAAAATCATAACAGGATATCCATAGTGTTGTTTTTACCATCGCCTAGCTTCCATTCTCAGCTGTCCTAGATGATTGAATATGTGACACATGTAACATTGGTACTTGTTAGTTCAATATTGTCACCATATGAGAAAAATATATCTGAAAAATAGTGCTCGCATTTGGTTCCGACATTCAAATTTAAATTTAAAATTTAATAATTTTTTTAATTTTCGAAATTTTCCATTATTTTTAAAAGGCCTGTATTAATATTTCCATTCTGGACACAATAGTACCATCAAATGTCTGTTCCAGTCCTTTATTTCATTACAAAATGTCAAAAACTGCATGAATAATGGATTTTATACGAACCAGACTAGCATTGCCTCGGCCGTGCCTCATCCGGAACATGAGAATGCGGGATTTACATCATGTTCTTCGTTGTCACATTTTAGTCGCAGATGGCAGATTTTCATAAAAGCCACTTGGTTTCTCATTGCAACTGGCTACTTGATATGTCTGAGCTTATATTTTTTTTTTTTTCCAACATTTGTTCCCATTCTGTCAGAGCAGCCCTGTTTGACAGCAAAATCAACATTGACAAAAAAAGTTCTGCAGCCAGATGAAATAAAAATTTCAGCAGTTAAGTCTGTAGGGTCTCGAAGTTAAGGCCAGGTAATTAACAGTATTTTTTTCTGATTTCATCATATAAATGATTTTCTTGCAGGATTGTGGCATTTTTTTTTTTTCTTTTTGCAGAAATTGCAAATGTTTTTCAATGTTGGTTTACAAGAACACTGTTGACAGCTGGGCATGTAACAAGTCCAGCTACATCATCAAGAGATAGCCTTTTTTTAGGAGTGAATGAAAAAATTGCTGTGAACAGTGTAAGTAAAGCCGAAAATGGTAACTGCCAAGCTAGGACAGCCCCATTATGGAAGAAGGGTCTCTATGGTGTATTTTTCATACCGTTACCCCAGACGGGGCGTGTGGCATAATAAAAATGTCCACAGAGTGGTAATAATGGCTGCACAGGGTCGGATCCATGTGCTGCAACTGTAGATTGTGGTAATAAACTTTGCATTAAAGTAAACATCTCCGCCTTGTACTCGGGCCACAAATAATAGCAAAAATAGTGTTTTCCAGAATGGCTGTTTGTGTCGGCATGGCGCCTATCCGGACTGCCTGTAATTGATGATGTAGTAAGTAGATCAGTAATCAACATCTTTCCATTGCTTTCATGTGTAAACCGGCAATGCAAAAACAACAGCATGCGTGATCATGTACATGCAATTGTAGAAAAGGTAACCTATTTGAGTTGCAACCAGTGCAGACCCCAGCAAAAAGTTTTTTGGTTAATCTGCTCTGTTGTCGAAACAACGCACTTCATATATATCACTCGGTGACGTCGTGCAAGCTCATCTGATCTACACTGGCCGTTTGCAAATTCATATGCCACTCCTTGATACTGGGACAACAATGTATAATTCAGTTTGTGGATCCCATTTGCAGCATTTGGTCTGGGTAATCGTCTGCTGATAATGACTGGCGATGTTTGTTAAAACACACAGCCACTACCTCGCAAACAAATAACCCGCAACCAAACGACGTGTCTCCATGTCCATTACTAATACAATCAGATCAACTGTCAAGCCATGCAGCAAGGAAATACCCCGTCACGCAGTCAGGGATCCCCTATGCATCTCCTGATGTTGACGGCTCTCATCCTCGTCCTTGTGGCAACTTCTGTCCTTTTAGAGTAGTCTGTTATTCCCACATTGTCTAGTTGTCATTTCCTGTTAGTCCCGAGATTCCCTCCCACTTGCTTGTATCTGGAAATGTGCCTTCTTCACGTAGCCTCATTCATATGACGCCTTCGAATAACTTTGGCCGCTTACTATAGTCTCTGTGAAAGTTGTACTCGGTGTTCAAGACGGTCAATGCAGTGTTTGCACGTGCAGAGATTCGACGCCCTCCGATATCGACTCCGCTTTTGTCGTATAGCGTCTGCAATGCCACGTACATTTCAGTATTGTTCATGATACCCTCGCTGTGGAAATCCGCGAATAGATTACATTTTTCGCAGGTTTACTCCCACATGATAGGTCCGAATGCTTCATTCTTCTACGTTGTATAAGCCCGTATCGTGTCCAAGTTGAATCCTGATCGCTCAGCCTCATTTTAAGTATATCTCTCATCAGCTGAATGTCGCTTCAATCATTTGCAGTGGTGGGCACTGATTTGGGCCCCAGGAACTTCGAACGTGCCCGCCCGCCAGTTGGGTCGTTTCAATCGCCAGCAGCAAACGACGGAGTCCGGAGCACATTTGGAGTGGTCGTCGGCGTAGCAAGATACAGCTGTCATGCGCATATCTATCTCCCTGGTTATCCTGCAGGTATCTACCTTGGTCAGATCGTCAGCGCAGGGTCCTACAAATGTTTGCTATTGCATAAATATCAAGTGCCAGAATGTTGTTTGTACCCAATATGAAACCCAGATCAGACTGCACACCTGTGGGGGGGGTGGGCAGCAAATTGGTCCTCTGAACATCCAACTCCTGCAATAGTAAATACCACTTTCAACCTGCAGTGGTTATCTCCCCTGCTGCATGGCAAGCGTGTTTGTAGTCTGCAATACACATGCAATAGCCAAAGTCTGAAGGCATGTCCTTGCTGCATGCCCACACAGGTCAGATTAGCAAATGCATTTGCCTGTGTTGCCACACCACTGCTTAATTGGTTGTGGGGTTGAGTCTAGTCTTGGTGTATATCTGCGGACAACTGCCGAACACCCAGTTTTAAAGCCGCATAAAAAGTATAAAAAAAATTACATGGACCGCCATATTTATAATTTTTTTTTTTAACCTAATTAGGGTTAACCCTAGGTACAAATGAGGCCAGATTGGCACAACCTAGGCTAGTGTGGCTCGTGCAATGCAGACAATGTGACTCGTGACAGGTGACCCGACAATGCACGAAAACTCATAACATGAATATCCATAGTGTTGTTTTACATCGCATAGCCTTTCATTCTCTGCTGTCCTAGATGAATTGAATATGTGACACTGTAACATTTGACTTGTTAGTTTTCAATAATGTCACCATAGGAAAATAATCTGAAAAAAAAGTGCTCGCATTTGGTTCCAGAACATTCAAATTTTATTAAAATTTAATAATTTATTTTAATTTTCGAATTTTCCATTGTTTTTAAAGGCCTGTATATAGTTCACATTCTGCACAATAGTACCATCAAATGTCTGTCTGGTACGTTACTCCCCCCCCCCCCCCCCCCCCACCCCCCCCCCCCCCCCGGCCCACCCCCCCCCCCCCCCCCCCCCCCCCCCCCCCCCACCCCCCCCCCCCCCCCCCCCACCCCACCCCCACCCCCCCGCCCCCCCCCCTCCCCCCCCCCACCCCCTCCACCCCACCCACCCCCCCCCCCCCCCCCCCCCCCCCCACCCCCCCCCCCCCCACTCCCCCCCCCCCCCCCCCCCCCCCCCCCCCCTTTCAGTCCCTTTTTATTTCATTACAAAATGTCAAAAACCTGCATTAGATATGGATTTTTACGAACAGACGTAGCATTGTGCCTCCGCGTGCCCTCGAACAAGAGAATGCGGGCTTTACATCATGGTGATTCGTGTGTGCACATTTTAGTCGAGAGTGGCAGATTTCATAAAAGCCACTTTGTTTCTCATTTGCAAAACTGGCTACTTGATATGTCTGGCTTACATTTAATGTTTTGTGTTTTCACATTTGTGTTGCCCCATTCTGACGAGCATCCCCTGTTTGACAGCTAAAAATCAACATTGACAAAAAGTTTCCTGCAGCCAGATGAAATAAAAATTTCAGCAGTTAGTCTATAGGGTCTAACGAATTAGAGCCAGTAATTAACATTATATTTGTTTCTGTTTTTCATCATTTAAAAGCATTTAAATTTGCAGGATTGTGGCATTTTTTCTTTTTTGCAGAAATTGCAATGTTCATATGTTGTCAAAATAGAACACAGATTGACAGCTGGCATGTACATTTCCATTACATCATACAAGATGGATGCCTTTGTTAGGAGTGAATGAAAAAATTGCTGTGAACAGTGTAGTAGCCGAAATGTACCTGCCACTAATGGGACATGCCCATTATGAAGAAGGTTCGGCTAATGGTGAATTTTCATACCGTACCCCCAGACGGGCGTGTGGCATAATAAAAAATGGTCCACAGAGTGGTAAATAATGGCTGCACAGGTGTCGATCCATGTGCAGCAACTGTAGATTTGTGTAATAAACTTTGTATTAATGTAGAAACATCTCCGCCTTGAGACTCGGACCACAAATAATAGCAGAACATTGTGTTCCGAATGGCTGTGGTGTCCGGCCATGGCGCCTATCCGGACTGCCTGGTAAATTTGATGTTTGTAGTATGTAATAAGTAAATCAACATCTTCCATCCAATGCTTTCATGTGTAACCGGCCATGCAAAACAGACAGCATGACAGTGATCATTACATGCAATTTGTAAAAAGGTACCCTATTGAGGTTTCAACCAGTGCAGATCCTGCAAAAGATTTTGGTTACTCTGCTCGGTTAGTCGAAACACGCACTTCCATATATATCACGTCGGTGAAGTAGTGCTAAGCTCATCTGGAATCTACACAGGCCGTTGCAAATTCCCATAATGCCCTCCCTTGTTACTGACATTTCCATGTTATATTCAGTTTGTATGAATCCCATTTGCAGAAATTTTGGGTATGGGTAATCGACTGCTGATATGACGGCGATGTTTTTGTTAAAACCACACAGCCACTACCTCGCAAACAAATAACCCGCACCTAACTGACAGTGTCTCCATGTCAGTACTAAATGTCACAAGGCAGATACTACTGTCAGCCATGCAGCAAGGAAAACCCCGTCCTCGCATCCAGGATCCCCTAATGCACTCCTGATGTTGACGTCAACCCATCCTCGTTCTGTGGCAACTTCTGGTCCTTTAGAGTAGCTGTGATCCACATGTTGTCTAGATGTCATTTCCTATATCCGATATCCTCCCATCTTGCTTGGACTGTAAATGTCCTTCCTTTCACGAGCCTCTTTTCAGATGACGCTTCGAATAACTTCTGGACGCTTACTATAGGTCTCTGTGAAAGTTGTACCTCGTGTTCAGACGGTTCATCAGTGTTTGCACGTGCATAGAAGTCGAGCGCCCCTCCCCGATATGCCGACTCCCGCTTTTGTCGTATAGAGTCTGCAATGCCACAGGTATATTTCAGTATTGTTCATGATACCCGCCGCTGTGAAATTCCGCGAATAGTTTACATTTTTCGGCAGGTTTACTCCACATGATCGTCGAATGCTTCCATTCTTCTACGTTGTATAAGCCGTATCGTGTCATGTTGAATGCCTGATCGCTCAGCCTCATTTTAATATATCTCTCATCACTGACTGTCGCTTTCATTCATTTTGCAGTGTGGCAGCGGATTTGTGCCCAGGAAACTTCGAAACGTGCCCGCCCGCCAGTTGTCGGTTTCCAACGCCAGCGCAAACGACGGAGATCCGGAGCAAACATTTGGAGTGTCGCGGCGTAGCAAGATACAGTCGATGCGCATCTATCATCCGGGTTATCATGCATGTATCTACCTTGGTCAGATCGTTCAGCAGGGTCAACAATGTTTTTGCTATGCAGAAATATCAAGTGCCAGAATGTGTGTTTTTACCCAATACAGGTTGACCCAGATCAGACCAGCACACTGTGCAGCAAATTGGTCTCTGAACCATCAAATCCTGCAATAGTAATCACACTTCACCTGCAGTGGTTATCTCCCCTGCTGCATGGGCAAGCTGTGTTTGTAGTCAGCAATACACATGCAATAGCCTGATATCCTGAAGGCATGTCTTGCTGCATGCCACACAAGGTCAGATTAGCAAATGCATTTGCCTTGGTTTGCCACACCACTTGCTAATGTTGAGGGTTTGTTTCTTGTCTTGTGTATATCTGCGAAAAACATGCCGACACACCCAGTTAAAAGGCAAGCATAGAAAGTAAAAAAACAATAACATTACGCCATAGTAGAATAATTATTTTTTACCTATTTAGTTTAACACTAGTACAATGAGGCAGATTGGCACAAAGACTAGTGTTTGGTCGTGCATGCAGACAATGTGACTCGTGACTGTGACCCGACAATGCACGAAAAATCATAAACAGAATATCCATAGAGATGTTTTACTACATCGCCATAGCTTCATTCTCTGCTGTCCTAGATGATTGAATATGTGACACATGGAACTTTGGTACTTGTTAGTTCACTATTGTCACCATATGAAAATATATCTGAAAAAAAGTGCTCGCATTTCTCCAATTTGGTTCCGACATTCAAAATTTTTAATTTAAAATGTAATAATTTATTTAATTTTCGTGAAATTTCCATTGTTTTAAAGGCCTTGTATTAATATTTCACATTCTGCACAATAGTACCCATCAAATGTCTGTCCAGAACTCCTTTTTATTTCATTACAAAATGTCAAAACTGCATGAGATATGGATTTTTTTACGAACAACCGTAGAATGCCTCGGCGTGCCCCGGAACATGAGATATGCGGGATTTATATCATGTGATTCGTGGTGTCACATTATATTTGCAGAGTGGCAGATTTCATAAAATCCACTGGTTCTCATTGCAAACGGCTACTTGATATGTCTGAGCTTACATTTATTTTTTTTTCACATATGCCCCATTCTGACAGAGCAGCCCTGTTTGACAGCAAAATCAACATAGGACAAAAAAGTTCCTGCAGCCAGATGAAATAAAATTTCAGCAGATAGTCTGTAGGGTCCCCACGGAATTTAGAGGCAGTGTAATTAACAGTATTGGTATTCTGTTTTCATACATTTTTAATGCATTTAATTGCAGATTGTGGCATTTTTTTCTTTTTTGCAGAAATTGCAATGTTTCATAATGTTTTTCTAGAACACTGATTTGACAGCTGGGCATGTACATTTCCAGTTACATCACAAGATGGAAGCCCTATTTGTTTAAGGAGTGAATGAAAAAATTGCTGTGAGCAGTGTATAGCCTAAAATGAGGGTACCTGCCAGCTATGGACAGTCCCCTTATGAAGAAGGGTCGCAATGGTTATTTTCATACCGTGACCCCGAGACGGGCGTGTGGCATAATAAAAAGTCACAGATGGTAATAATGGCTGCATCAGGGTCGGACCATGTGGCTGCAACTGAGATTGTGTAATAAACTTTGTATTAATGTATAACATCTCCGCCTTGAGACTCATTGCCACAAATAATAGGAGAAAAATTGTGTTTCCAGAATGTCTGTTGTGTCGGCCATGGCCCTAACCGGACTGCTGGTAATTTGATGTTGTAGTAAGTAGATAAGTAATCAACATCTTCCAATTGCTTTCAAATATGTGTAACCGGCAGTGCAAAAACAGACAGCATGCAAGTGATCAAGTACATGCAATTGTAGAAAAGGAACCTTATTGAGTTTGCAACCAGTGCAGACCACAAAAGTTTTGGTTAATCTGCTCTGTTGTCGAAAAACACGCACTTCATATATATCACTCGGTGAAAGTAAGTGCAAGCTCATCTGATCTACACTGGCCGCTTGCAAATTCCATAATGCCTCCTGTTACTACCTTCAATGTTATAATTCCGTTTGTGGATCCCCATTTTGCAGCATTTGGTATGGGTTAATCGTCTGCTGATAATGACTGTGGCGATGTTTTGTTAAAACCATTCACAGCCACAACCTCGCAACAAATACCCCCGCTACCTAACAGACAGTGTCTCCATGTCAGTACTAATTAACAAGGGCAGATAATACTGTCAGCCATGCAGCAAGGAATACCCGTCTCGCAGTCATGGATCCCCTATGCATCTCCTGATGTTGACGGCATCTCATCCTCGTCCTGTGGCAACTTCCTGTCCTTTAGATAGCTGTGATCCACATTGTCTAGTTGTCATTTCCTGTAGTCCGAGACCACCCACTGCTTGTACTAGAAAATGTGCCTTCTTCACGTAGCTCTTTTCAGATAACCCTCGAATAACTTCTGGCCGCTTACTATATCTCTGTCAAAGTTGTACTCGGTGTTCAGACGTTTCAATGCCGTGTTTGCACGTGCAGAGAAGTCGAGCGCCCTTTCCCGATATGCGACTCCGCTTTTGTCGAATAGAGTCAGCAATAGCCACAGTTTACATTTCAGTATTGTCATGTACCCTCGCTGGAAATTCCGCGAATAGTTTACATTTTTCGGCAGGTTACTTCCACATGATCGTCGAATGCTTCATTCTTCCTACGTTGTATAACAGACCGTATCGTGTCATTTTGAATGCCGGATCGCCTCAGCCCTCATTTCAAGTATATCTCTCATCAAGCATGACTGACGCTTACCATTCATTTGCAGTGGTGGCAAGCTGATTTGGGCCCAGGAATTTCGAACGCTGCCCGCCCCCAGTTGTCGGTTTCAATCGCCAGCGCAAAACGACGGAGTCCGGAAGCTACATTGGATGGTCGTCGGCGTAGCAAGATACAGTCGAATGCGCATCTATCATCCGTTTTCAGCGCAGTATCTAACCTTGGTCAATCGTAGCAGGGTCGACAATGATAGCCTTAGCAGAAATATCAAGTGCCAAATGTTGTTTGTACCATAGTGTGACCCCAGATCAACTGCACACCGTGTGCAGCAATTGGTCTCCTGAAACAACAAACACCTGCAATAGTAATACACTTCACACCTGCAGTGGTTATCTTCCCCTGCTGCATGGGCAAGCGAGCTGTGTTTGTATTCCTGCAATCACATGCAATAGCCTATATCTGAAGGCAGTTCTTCTGTACATTGCCACCAGGACAGAGTAGCAAAATGCATTTTTGCCTGTGTTGCCACACCACCAGCTAATGTGGTGGGTTTGAGTCCTAGTCTTGGTGTATATCTGCGGACAAAACAATCCCGAACCACCCAGTTAAAGCAGCATAGAAAGTATAAAAAAATTACATGTACGCATATTAGAATAATTTTATTTACCTATATAGGGTTAAAACACTAGGTACATGAGGCAGATTGGCACACTAGCTTAGTGATTGGTCGTGCTTCGCAGACAATGTGACTCGTGGACTGGTGACTCACGACAATGCAACGAAAAATCATAACATGGAAATATCCATATGTTGTTTTTACATCCCATAAGCTTTCATTCTCTGCTGTCCCTAGATGATTGAAATATGGTGACACATGTTAACATTTGGTACTTGTTAGTTCAATATTGTCACCATATGGAAAATATATCAGAAAAAAAGTGCTCGCATTTGGTTTCCGACATTCAAAATTTTAAATTTAAAAATTAATAATTTATTTATAATTTTCCGGAATTTTCCATTGTTTTAAAGCCTGTATTAATATTTCACATTCTGCACAATAGTACCATCAAATGTCTTCCCAGATCTCTTTTTTTATTTCGCATTACAAATGTCAAAAAAAACTGCATGAGATATGGATTTTTTACGAACAGACGTAGCATTGCCTCGGCCGTGCCCTCGGAACATGAGAATGCGGGATTACATCATGTGATTCTGTTTGCCACATTTTTATTTGCAGAGTGGCAGATTTCATAAAAGCCACTTGGTTCTCATTGCAAACTGGCTACTTGATACGTTCTGATCTTATATTTTTTTTTTCTCAACATTTGCCCCATTCTGACAGAGCAGCCCTGTTTTGACAGCAAAAACAACATGACAAAAAAGTTCTGCAGCCAGATGAAATAAAATTCAGCAGTTAGTCTGTAGGGTCTACGAAAGTTAGAGGCCATGTACTTAACAGTATTTGTTTTTCTGTTTCCATCATTTTAAATCATTTTATTGCAGGATTGTGCATTTTTTTCTTTTTTGCAGAAATTTGCAATGTTTCAATGTTTTCTAGAACACTGTATTGACAGCTGGCATGTACATTTCCAGTTACATCATCAAGATGGATGCCTTTTGTTTAGGGAGGGAATGAAAAAAAATTGCTGGACAACCGAGTAGTAGCTCGGAAAAATGGTACCTGCCAAGCATGGACATGCCCCATTATGGAAGAAGGGGGTCGCTATGTTAATTTTCATACCGTGACCCCGAGACGGCGTGTGGCATAATAAAAAAAGTCCTCAGAGTGGTAAAAATGGCTTGCACAGGGTCGGATCCTTGTGGCCTGCAACTGTAATTGTGTAATAAACTTGTATTAATTAGAACAACTCCGCCTTAACTCGGCCACAAATAAAGAGAAAAATGTGTTTTCCAGAATGGCGTTGTGTCGGCCATGGCGCCTATCCGGACTGCCTGGTAATTTGATGTGTAGAAAGTAGATAAGGTAATCAACATCTTTTTCCATTGCTTTTCAAGTTAACCGGCATGCACAAAAACAGACAGTCATGCAGTGATCAGTACATGCAATTGTAGAAAAAGGGTACCTTATTGAAGTTTTTGCACCCAGTGCAGACCCAGCAAAAAGTTTTGGTTAATCTGCTCTGTTGTCGAAACACGCACTTCCTCATATATATCACTCGGTGAAGTAGTGCAAGCTCATCTGTATCTACACTGGCAAGTCACCGAACCGAACTGTTGGATCGGTTGCCAAATACCATAATGCACCTCCTTGTTACTGACATTCAATGTTATATACAGTTTGAGGATCCCATTGCAGCATTTGGGTATGGGTATCGTCTGCTGATAAGGACTGGCGCATGTTGTTAAAACCACACATCCACTACCTCACCTCTCAAACAAATAACTCCGCTCCCTAACTGACAGTGTCTCCATGTCAGTACTAATTACAGGCAATAATACTGTCAGCCATGCAGCAGGAATACCCCGTCTCGCAGTCATGGGATCACCCTATGCCATCTCCTGATGTTGACGGCATCTCATCCTCGTCCTGTGGCAACTTCTGTCCTTTTAGAGTACTGTGATCCACAATGTCATTGTTCCATTACTGTATCCAGATCCTCCCATCCATGCTTTGTACTGGAAATTGTGGCCTTCTTCACGTAGCCTCTTTTCAGATGACGCCTTTCGAATAACTTCTCCGCTTACTATAGTCCTCTGTTGAAAGTTGTACTTCGGTGTTCCGCAGACGGTTTCAATGCAGTGTTTGCACTGCAGAAAGTCGAGCGTCCTTCCCGATATGCGGACTCCGCTTTGTCCTCTAGAGTCTGCAATGCCACAGTTAGCATTTCCATATGTTCATGATCACCCTCGTGTGAAATTCCGCGAATAGTTTACGATTTTCTTCGCAAGTTTACTCCACATGATCCGGTCGAATGCATGCATTCTTCTACGTTGTTAAAGCCGTAATCGTGTCCATGTTAATGCTGATCGCCTCAGCCCTCATTTTAAGTATATCTCCCTCATCAGCTGACTGTCGCTTTCATTCATTTGCAGTGGTGGCGCTGAATTGGGCCCCCAGGGACCTTCGAACGTGGCCCGCCCGCCCCAGTTGTCGGTTTCACGCCAGCGCAAACGACGGAGTCCGAGCACATTTGGAGTGGTCGTCGGGCGTAGCAAATACAGTCGATGCGCATCATCATCCCCCGGTTTTAACATAGTCAGGATCAACCCTTGGTCAGATCGTCAGCAGGGTCTACAATGTTGCTATGCAGAAATATTCAAGTGGCCAGAATGTTGTTTGTACCAATAGTGTAACCCAGATCAGACTGCACACCTGTGCAGCAAATAGGTCTCTGTAACTTCAACACCTGCAATATAAAACACTTCAACCTGCAGTTTATCTCCCCTGCTCATGGGCAAGCTGTGTTGGTAGTCTGCAATACACATGCAATAGCCAATATCTTGAATGCCATGTCCTTGCTGGCATGCCACACAGGACATTAGCAATGCATTTGCCTGTTTTGGCCACACCACTGCTAAATTTGTGGGTTTGAGACTAGTCTTGGTGGTAATATCTGCGACAAACATGCCGAACACCCAGTTAATAAGCAGCAATAGAAAGTATAAAAAAATTACCTGTACGCCATATTAAATATTTTTTTTTACCTATTTAGGGTTAACACTAGGTACATGAGGCAGATTGCCACATAGCTAGTGTTGGTCGTGCATGCAGACAATGTGCCATCGTGACTGGTGACCCGACAATGCACGAAAAATCAAACCAGAATATTCCCATAGTGTTGTTATACATCGCTCATAGCTCATTCTCTGCTGTCCTAGAAGATTGAATATGTGACACATGTAACATTTGGTACTTGTTAGTTCAATAATTGTCACCATATGGAAAATATAACTAGAAAAAAAGTGCTCGCTATTTATGGTTCCAGACATTCAAAATTTTTTAATTTAAAATTTAAAATTTTATTTAATTTTCGGAAATTTTTCCATTGTTTTTAAAGCCTGTATTAATATTTCACATTCTGCACAATAGTACATCAATGTCTGTCCAGTCCTTTTTATTTTCATTACAAAATTGTAAAAAACTGCATGAGATATGGATTTTTTACGAACAGACGTAGCATTGCCTCGGCGTGCCTCGGAACATGAGAATGCGGGATGTTACATCATGTGATTCGTGTGAGCACATTTTTATTCGCAGAGTGGCAGTTTCAATAAAAGCCACTGGTTCTCATTGCAAACTGGCTACTTGATAATGTCTGGAGCTTACCATTTATTTTTTGTTCCCCACATTTGCCCAACTTACAGAGCAGCCCTGGATTGGACAGCAAAATCAACATTGACAAAAAAGTTCTGCAGCAGATGAAATAAAATTTTCAGCAGTTAGTCCTGTAGGGTCTACGAAGTTTGAGGCCAGAGTAATAACAGTATTTGTTTCGTTTTCATCATTTTAATGCTTTTATTGCAGGATGTGCATTTTTTCTTTTGCAGAATTGCAATGTTTCAAATGTTGTTCTAGAACACTGATTGACAGCTGGTCATGTACATTTCCAGTTACATCATCAAGATGATCCTATTGTTTAGGAGTGAATGAAAAAAGTGCTGTTCAACAAGTGTAGTACCGAAAATGGAACCTGCCAGCTATGACCAGGCCCATTAATGGAAGAAGGTCGCTATGGTGTATTTTTTCATACCCCGAGACGGGCGTGTGGCATAATAAAAATGCCCCACAGAGTGGTAATAATGCTAGCACAGGGTCGGATCCATGTGGCTGGCAACTGTAGAATGGTGGTAATAAACCCTTTGTATAAATGTAGTACATCTCTGCTGAGAACTCGGGCCACAAATAAGCAGACATTGTGTGTCCAGAATGGGCTGTTGTGTTCGGGCCATGGCGCCCTATCCGACTGCCTGGTAAATTTGAATGTTGTAGTAAGTAGTAATAATCAACATCTTTCCATTGCTTACATGTGTACCCGGCATGCAAAAACCGACAGCATGCAGTGATCATGTACATGCAATTGTAAAAAGGACCTTATTGAGTTTTTCCAACCAGTGCAGACCCACAAAAGTTTTGGTTAATCTGCTCTGGTTGTCGAAACAACCAACTTCATATATATCACTCGGTGAGTAGTGCAAGCTCATCTGGATCAACACTGGCCGGTTGCAAATTCCATAATGCCCTCCTTGTTACTGAAACATTCAATGTTATATTCAGTTTGTGGATCCCATTTGCAGCATTTGGGTATGGGGTAATCGTCTGCTGGAAATGACTCGTGCGATGTTTGTTAAAACCACAAACAGCCACTACCTCGCAACAAATAACCCGCTACCTAACTGACAGTGATCTCCTGTCCATACTAATTACAAGGCAGATAATAACTGTCAGCCATGCCGCAAGGAATACCCCCAGTCTCCGCAGTCATGGGGTCCCCTAAGCATCTCCTGATGTTGACGGCATCTCATCCTCTTCCTGTGGCAACTTCGTCCTTTAGAGTAGCTGTGATCCACATTGTCTATTTTACATATTCTGTAGTCCAGAGATCCTCCCATCTTGCTGTACTGGAAATATGTGCCTTCTTCACGTAGCCTCCTTTTCAGATGACGCCTTCAGAATAACTTCTGGCCGCTTAACTATATTCTCTGTGAAAGGTTGTACTCCGGTATTTCAGATACGGTTCAATGCAGTGTTTGCACGTGCAGAGAAGTCGAGCCGCCCTTCCCATATGCGACTCCGCTTTTGGTCGTATAGAGTCTGCAATGCCACAGTTATATTTCAGTATTGTTCATGATACCCTCGCTGTGAAATTCGCGAATAGTTTACATTTTTTCGGCAGGTTACTCCACATGATCGGCTTCGAATGCTTCATTCTTCTACGTTGTATAAGCCGTATCGTGTCATGTTGAAAGCCTGATCGCTCAGCCTCATTTTAAAAAGTAAACTCCATCATCGTCTGTCGCTTTCATTTCAATTGCAGTGGTGGCAGCGATTTGGGCCCAGTAACTCGAACGTGCCCGCCCGCCCAGTTGTCGTTTCATCGCCAGCGCAAACGACGGAGGTCCTAGCACATTTGGAGTGGTCTTAACGGCGTAGCAAGATACAGCCGATGCGCATTCTATCATCCGGGTTATTCATGCTGGTATCACCTTGGTCAGATCATCAGCATGGTCTACAATGTTTTGCTATGCAGAAATATCAATGCCAGAAATGTTGTTTGTACCCAATAGTGTAGACCCAGATCAGATGCACACCTGTGCCAGCAAATTGGTCTCTGTAACATCAACTCCTCTGCAATAGTAATACACTTCCACCTGCATGGTTATCATCACCCTGCTGCATGGGCAAGCTGTGTTTGTACTGGCAATACAACATGCAATAGCCTATATCTGAAGGCATTCTTGCTGCCATGCACACCAGGTCAGATTAGCAAATGCATTTGCCTGTGTGCCACACCACTGCTAATGTAGTGGGTTTTTGATGACTAGTCTTGGTGGGTACTCTGCCGGACAAACATGCCGAAC
>CM055281.1:17111366-17290542 GCA_029237695.1 Conchocele bisecta | reverse complement strand
TTGCATCAACCGATAAATGTTTGCATTTTTGGCAATTATCTCCGTTTAAAACTTTAAATATAGCCAAATAACACAATTTTGAATACGTAATGAGCTGAACGCCGGAAGAGATTGAACTCGGAAGTTGTTGTTGTTGAAGTCCATAGTTGGCTCTAATGGCCATATACGCCAACATACGCCGATTATTGGGCTAATGTAAAGCTTTTATTTATTAAACAGAACAAGTTTCAGCCACGTATAATCGCGTAAAATGTGTTTATTCGGCTAATTTATAATCGACCTCTGCTCAAAATCTCCTCCGACTAGCAACCCCAGCATCTCGGGTTTATCCCATTGGATCGCGTTTGCACGTCATTTGACGCTAGTTAATATTCACAAAATTTTCCATCAATCAAAACGAAGAATTGCCCTTCATAGCGAACTTTGATTTGTTTACGTATCATGCAGGGATGGCAGGGATGCATCCAGCACGCGCGATTGCGGCAATCCCCCTTAATTATTGTCAATGCCGCAAATTATTGATTGTCTTGCGCCCGACATTTATTTGGCCCTCATTTACATGCCCCCTGTACTTGAGAGCTAAATCCTGTTATGCTCCATTAAGAAGTAATAAGCTTATGGCAAATCATATTACTTTGGGGCCGAGCTACTAAAGTGACTGGTGTGGCATGGAAATATTGAGTTCTGATTTTTGGAATTTTCCTCATCGTGGACCCGTTTAATGCGGGATAGTACAACCCTTAAATGACCTTAGCTGTTGATAGGCCGTTAAACACCAATACTCACTCGCTCATTATCATACCCCCCCCCCCCCCCGAGACTCAGTAACTACTAAAATGCGGACATATATTGAACCCTGATTTGATCGGCTAATAACATCATGCTCTGCATGACTTTTCATCTATTTATTATGTACCGCTCTATGGAAATTAGCAGTTTTTTTAGTCTGTATAGGGTAATGAATGTGTATTTGCAGACTATTTGATCTGTTTTCCCGAACATAGATTTTATGAATATAGATAGCGGAAGTAGTCGTATTTTCACTGGAAGTTTATTTCATCGATGAGAACATATGACGTTTATTTACATCGTATAACTATGTATTTTATGGGTAGGTATATAATAAAACTGCTTATTGTTTAGTATGTACGTATATATGGACATTTCACACCACTCGATGAACAGATATGTCATATTCGTTGTAAAAATATGAATATTCTATTTATTATATACCGCTCCGTGGAAATTAGCAGTTTTTTTAGACTGTGTACGGTAATGAATGTGTATTTGCAGTCCAGCACTGCAGATGTGCGTTATGAATATAGATAGCGGAAGTAGTCGTATTTTCACCGGAAGTTGTTTATTTTATCGATGAGAAAATATTACTTTTATTTAATCGTATAACTATGTATTTCATGGGTAGGTATATAATAAAAATGTGTTTTCATCATGGCCCTGTGTAAAGTGTTTAATTGAAGATATATGGCGATACTGGAACCGCTGATTGTTTTTTTTTTTTTTTTCGGGACTTATATAATACAAAAATGTGTTTCATCACGGCGCTGTGTAAAGTGGTTTAATTGAACTAAGATATATGACGATAATATGACTGCTGGGTTGTTACAATTTTCACTGATATCGGTTCATAAGTATCATATTTTCTATCTTGTTGAGCGCAACAAGGTAGGAAATCCGAAAAATATGTACCTAAGATAAAATGTTCATTAACAGTGCGATATGTACACCACCGCCGGCGCTTATCTTGCCAATATTTGTCAATTGTTTTGTTTAAAATACTTTAATATTGTGATTTAAATCAAGCAGACTGACTGGCTGAGCCTGAGCTGAGCTGAGCTGTGCTACGGCTCAGGCTCAGTTAAGCAAACCGCTTGGTTGCGAGTTGAGATTGCCAAAAAGTGTTCAGAAACGTTGACGTCATGGCAAGATTAATGCAGGCGGTTGTGTAATACAAATATTTCACAGACTTTGCGACCAAATGTCGGCCCATATTGGCATGCATGTCATAATACGATACATCCTTTAAATGACATATAATGCATTTCAAATATATGTTTATCAAGGTGCATGATCACGTGGTTACAACAACCACAACGTCGCCCAAAGTAAGTATTTATTGATATTTTCCTTAATATGCAACGGATTTTGATGAAATATGGCGCAGCAAACGCGTCTTCATGAGCTACATTTGTGGTCCAGGGAGTTCGGCACAGATTTATGTCGTTTTTGCGAAGAATCGATTTCCCTGTCGGTAGACACGGCAATCGATTCTTCGCAAAAACGACAGAAGTTTGGGCGAAAATACAAAGACCACCAAATGAAAGCTTAACAAGACGCGTTTGATGCGCCATATGTCATCAAATTCCGTTACGTAATAAGGACAATATAAAAGAATACGTACTTTAAGTCAGATGAATTCTGGAAGTTTCAGTACTTGTTGTTGTTGTTAGTACCACGTGATCATACACCTTGTTTCTACAAATAGTAAAATGTGATGCGAATCCAAACCACTTTGTGTAAGTATCCCTGGTATATGACTGTGACTGTGACTGAAGGCACGGGGCTTATTGGATTTTTAACCAGTGCAGTTCCTGGTCGGATAGAACACTCCTGTAGCCTGATAGTGATCTATAGTGTTTATTAGAAGCACGAGTGAAGCACGAGTAGACGAGTGTTTTATTGGTGGAAGGCGAACCGTGCAGATCCTGATCAGACTGTGCGGATGCACAGTCTGATCTGGATCTACACTTGTCGCAAAACCCATAAGCCACATTTCTCCAGTCACAGCCACAAATCCAGCTTGTATAGAATTGTAATTCATAAGCTTAATTTCTACTTTCCTCCGCAGATAAACTTCATATTTTTCATCAACATACTTCGGGCCCTGTTCTCGAGGATTCATCGACCAAACACATCCTCAGCCCGCAGAAACAGATATAGGTAAGTCCGTGTATTAGTCAACGCCGCGGAAAACATCGGGTGTTCCCGACAAATGTAACTGTGATCAACAGCTAAGGTAATGTAAGGCCGGGCCAACGGGTTCAAACCCAGATTTAACAGGCTACTATGCGGGACAATCCCAAAATCAGAACGGATTATTTACATCGGGAGAAAATATATTCAACCCTGAAATTAGAATAACCTGACCTGGTGCAGGTCCATACCACACCAAAGTCACTTGGCCCCTTCCCCTAAACGTAATCGGATTAGGAATAATCATATTACTCATACAAAGGGTATAAACAGATTTAACCCTTATTAACAAGAATACCAAAGACGTACATGTGGGCCAAACCAGGTCTCCGTCACAGGCACTTTGTGGTATGAACGTCAAAACGCTCTTTAAACTAGAAATGGACGCTTGTCGACAAGCGCATGTGTATCCCCCTCCCCAGATACACAAGTAGTTTGAAAAAGGGTGATCGAGTTATGCTCCGGAGACAAAAATCGGTGACGGACAAAGGGAGATAACTAAACAATTAGTGATGCAAGAGTTGTCATTCTTGCGCGACACACCTTTAGGATCTATGCATGTGTGAAGCTACTGGAGCGCAGAATTATTTGTTAATAGTCCTATATTTATGTACATATATCTGCACAGGTGCACATAATGCCACAATATTTTCAACACAGTTGAAGGAAATGTAATATAGAATGTAAATAAAAAAAATAATGCTCGCTACTGGAGCCGAGAATTTTTTTTAATAGTCCTATAGTCTACATATATCTGCACAGGTCCACATACTGCCACAATATTGTCAACACAGTTTAGGTAAATGTAATAATTTAGCTGTATTAAATTACCTGTAATAAGTTAGTGGTCAGTTAAAAAAGTTGAAAAATGAATGTAAAAAAAAAAATTTTAAATAAATTTGAAAAAAAAATTTGAAAAAAAAAGTTGAAAAATAAAAAATAATAATGCTTGCTACTGGAGCCCAGAATTTTAAATAATGCTCGCTACTGGCGCCGAGAATTTTTGTTAATAGTCCTATATTTATCTACATATATCTGCACAGGTCCACATACTGCCACAATATTGTCAACACAGTTTACGGAAATGTAATAATGTACCTGTATAAATTACCTGTAATAAGTTAGTGGTCAGTTAAAAAATTGAAAAGAATGTAAAAAAAAAAATGAAAAAAAAATTAAATTAAAAAAAATTAAAAAGAATAAGAATGCTCCCTGCTGGAGCCCAGAATGTTTTTTAATAGTCCTATATTTATCTACATATCATATATACACAGGTCCACATATTCCCACAATATTTTCCAACACAGTTTATTTACGGAAATGTAATATAATCATTTACCTGTATACATTACCTGTAAGTTGTCAGTGGTCAGTTGCACATGCTGCACATGCACAGGTGAATAGTCTGTATATAGCACTTACGACCTTATGCTACTAGACAAAAATTGAAAAATAATTTGAAAAAAAAAAATGAAAAAATAAAAAAAAAAAAAATGGAAAAAAAAGTTTAAAATAATAATGCTTGCTACTGGAGCACAGAATTTTGTTTTAATAGTCCTATATTTATCTACATATATCTGCACAGGTCCACATAATGCCACAATATTTTCAACACAGTTTACGGAAAATGTAATATAATCATTTACCTGTATAAATTACCTGTAAGTGGTCAGTGGTCAGTTGCACATGCACAGGTGAATAGTCTGTATAAAGCACTTACGACCTTATGCTACTAGACAAAAATTGAAAAATAATTTGAAAAAAAAAAAATAAAAAAAAAAAAAAAAAAAAATGAAAAAAAAAAAGTAAAATAAAAGAAAAAAAAAAGAAAAAAAAAAGAAAAAAAAAATGAAAAAAAAAAAAAAAAAAATGAAAAAAAAAATGAAAAAAATAATAATGCTTGCTATTGGAGACCATTTTTTTTTATTTTTTTTTTAATAGTCCTATATTTATCTACAAAAATCTGCACAGGTCCACATAATGCCACAATATTTTCAACACAGTACCCAATGTAGTGATTTACCTGTATAAATTACCTGGTCAACAGTGGTCAAGCACTGGACATCTGCACATGCTAGCCCATGCTAGCACATGGTTCTCCCAGTTTCTATTGTTCTCTCTACAGGTAAGGTGTACAGAGCACACGAGAAAAGGTGTACAGAGCAGACGAGAAAACAGGTCTTCATGCATTATTGTCCAGTTTGTAGAGTGCGCAAAACAAAAAAGGGAGATAACTGAAAAATTAGCTACGCAAGAGTTGTCATTCTTGTTGCGCGACACACCTCCGGTCGTGGTCTATGCATGTGTGAAGTTTCATGAAAAGAATATTCCAAAGGGTGGTCGAGTTATGCTCCGGACAGGAAATCAGTGAGCGAAACAAAAAAGGGAGATAACTCAAAAATTAGCTATGCAAGAGTTGTCATTCTTGTGCACGACACACCTTCGGTTCGTGGTCTAATTAAATAAAATGTGTTAAGTTTCATAAAAATATTCCAAAGGGTGGTCGAGTTATGGTCAATCAGTGCGCGAAACAAAAAAGGGAGATAACTCAAAAATGAGCTATGCAAGAGTTGTCATTCTTGTGCGCGACACACCTTCTTCGGGTCGTGGTCTATGCATGTGTAAAGTTTCATGAAAATATTCCAAAGGGGGTGGTGGAGTATGCTCCGGACACGAAATCAGTGCGAGAACAAAAAAGGGAGAGATAACTCAAAAATTAGCTATGCTAGAGTTGTCATTCTTGTTGCGCGACTCACCTTGGGCGGTCGTGGTCTATGCATGTGTGAAGTTTCATGAAAATATCCAAAGGGTGTTGGAGTTATGCTCCGGACAAGAAGTGTCTGCGCCGGACGCGGACGCGGACGCGGACGCGGACGCGGACGCGGACGCGGACGCGTCCAACGCGGACGCGGACGCGGACGCGGACGCGGACGCGGACGCGGCGCGCTGTCAAATCCATAGTATCCCCCGACGGAGTCCGGGGGATACAATAATAACCCAACTGTACTCTTATATTAAATATCTAGAAGGTAGGACACTCGCCATCTTTTCAACCAACGGAATTGGTACTAGTGTACCTTGAGCTCGGCTCGCTGATTCAATAATTGTAAAGCGCGAGAAGGCCGGGACCCGGACTTCGCGCGCGTTACAATTACTGAATTAGCGAGCCGGGCCCAAAGATGGCGAGTGTCCTACCTTCTCGCAATTTAATATCAGAATACAATTGCGTATGATTTACAGACGTTTTTCTCGTTTATATCACAAAGTGCCTGTGGTCTCCGTTCGGGATTTCGGTAAGAATAACTCCCTATCGTCAAAAATTACCCATCGCATGCTCCCACCAGCCACCCACGACCGGAGAAATGGGACTTATGAGTTTTGCGATCAGTGTAGATCCAGATCAGCCTGTGCATCCGTAACAGTGATCTCATAGCGTTATATTAGGGCGATAAATCTCATGGCTTTTCCCACATTTTGCGTGTGTAAATGTTTTATGCGTGTTATGTTTTTTATCCCGTCAACACAGTGCGTATGTGCTGTGAAACACGGTGCCGTGAAACATTTTTGATATCCAGTCAATACAAATTTTGCATTTTACAGCCATTTTTAGGTGTTGACGGGATAAATAGAATAGTAGGACTAGTGCCGTGAATGGGAAAAAATATCTGGCGCGGCACGGAAACGGGATGTGCTCGGCAGAGCCTCGCCCATCCCGTTTCCTGAGCCTTGCCAGATATTTTTTCCCATTCACGGCACTAACCTACTATTCTCTATTCTTCCGACAAGTCTCCGGTAGGGTATAACAACAATCAGGACACACAAACGCTGCGCTTAATATAGCCATTATTTGTCATGTATTTTTTTTTCTTCAAAATAATTGAATATTGTGCTTGAAATCAAGCAGATTGAATGCCTGAGCCTGAGCTGTGCTGAGCTGTGCTCAATGATTGAGCTGTGCCAATAGATGTTCGTTCAATATTTGTCGATTGTTTTATTTCAAAACACTTGAATATTGTCCTTGAAATCAAGCAGTTTGATATGCTGAGCCTGAGCTGTGTTACATCTCATGCTCCGCCAATACAAATTGCTTGATTGCGAGTTGAGATTGCCAAGAGATGTTCCGCAATATTTGACAATTTATTGTGTTTGAAATCAAGTAGTTTGATTGGCTGAGCCCGAGCTATGCTACAGCTCATGCTCAGCCAATCAAACTGCTTCATTACGAGTTGAGATTACCAATACATGATGGCAAGATTAATGCAGGCGGTTTTGTAGCAAAGATCAAACTTAATACAATAAATACAATCTACAATAAACTATTTTAACAATTTCAGGAGATTAGCCAAAGCGACCCTCATCCTTATCCCGTTGTTTGGCGTCCACTACAGTTTGTTTATTGGTCTCCAAGAAAAGATTGACCCAACCACGGAGGTGGTCAAACTCTATGTGGAGATGTTCTTCAATTCATTCCAGGTGAGATATTTAGCAAAGTGTAGGTCGAGGCTGGCCTACTTTAACCCTTACAATGCTGAATTAATTTGTGTCGTCTGCTGAATATTATGTATTTTTCCATTTTTCTCATCAAAAACTTGGTTTGGCAGCACTTTAGAATCATTTCCAATGGAAATGATTCTAAAATGCTGCCAAACCATGTTTTTACTGAGAGAAAAGACAAAATATTAATTATCAGCAGACGACTATTTTCGGTTCCCGCATTCTAAGGGTTAAAGTGATTGTGTCAGTTGATGTCTCAGATATCAAATCCAGTGGAACTTCTCTAAACCGAACACCAATACATCATCTGTGTTCTTATATTTCATGCGTTTCTTGGTCATTTATCTCAGGTGATAATGTCTGTTCATGATCGCATAGCACACAGTTATGGCTCGGAATGGTCAAATACCTGATTTACAGTGAAAACTCGAAACCGGACACCCTGGGGAACTCCCAGGGTGTCCGGTTTAGAGAGGTCTCACTGTATGTGGTTTGTCGCTTTATGTGCAGTCAATGACATATATCAATCAATCGCAACATTTTAGTTGACGATATTTCATAGTCTCTTCGCAATAAAATCAATATTTTGATGGAATTTCATCAAATAAAGAAAATTGGCAAGGGTGACATATTTGGTTTAGATTTAATGTGTTTAATAGCCAACATTTCGTCGGCAGCAAAACATGCAGCAAACAGGTTAATTTGCAGTTTTGCCTCAGGTCAGCGAGTGCAGAACTACGCAGTCAGATCAGGGCTTTTTCCGTTTGCTAGTGAATTGAGGAAATATGTCAGCCATATTGAACCAAGGTTGCATAAATGAAACGAGCAATGTGATGTTGTACCTACAGATGTGAGATTTTACATGACATATAGTTACATAAACTGTCATTTACGGACAACATCGTAAATTTTCTAAATATTGTTCATGATATCGCTGATGTTCTTAGGTAAAAAATCACATGGCGTGTCTCAAATGTGCTAGCTACTGAGGAACTACACTCGATCACAAAGTCGACAAGTCTGTTTTTGTCTCGCCCGCGAAAGCGCCGTTGGCGTCGTCATCATTCAATGTTAAGTTTTCGTGTTACGGTCATTACTTCAACACCTTATCAGCTACAGTCATCAAACTTTATAAATACCTTTACTATGATATGTAGATGAATATAGGACTATTTTCAGGGCCCCATAGTCAAGGTCAAGGCCCCAGGTTCAAGGTCAAGGCGGAACAAGACGAGACATTTGATTCCGCGGAATTCTTGTTGTCATGGCGGGTCATATTTGTAGCCGAATGGAATTACCTCCCTTAAGGCATCACCGTATTTCGCAGATATTGATTTCTAAAATATATGGTGATTTACGTAAATGACATCAAAAGTTGAAGTAAATTTCACAGTTCATAGGAATTTAATTCCGCATGCGTCAATGTGTATGGTCACGTGGTTTCATCAACAACAGCAAGTACTGAAACTTCCAGAATCCCTCCGATTCAAAGTACGCATTCTTTTATTTTGACCTTATTATGTAACGGGTTTTGATGAAATATGGCGCATCAAACACGTCTTGTTAAGCTGCATTTTGTGGTCTCGGTACTTTGGCCCAGATTTTTGTCGTTTTTGCGAAGAATCGATTTCCGTGTCTGCTGACACGGAAATCGATTCTTTTCAAAAACGACATAAGTATGTGCCGCTCTCCCGGGACCACCAATGCAGCCCATCAGGGCGCGTTTGCTGTGCAATATTTCATCAAAATCCGTTGCCTATTAAGGAAAATATCAAATAATACTTATTTTGGAGTGGGCGCGCTTTCAACACTTTCAGCCATTGTTGTTGTTGTTGAAACCAGGTGATCATGCAACTTGTGAGTAAGCTGTGTAATTTGTGTCAACATTTCTTTACAATTGCACAAAATATGGATGATTTTCGAAATCAATATCGGCGAATTGCCGCGATGCCAAAACGGAGTTCTTTCCAGAGCTAGATACAAAGAGGGATCGAAGTCAGTTATCTCCCTTTGAATTTCTTTATCGAACTCCGGTCCAAATTGTATGTTGTATGGCATTATTGTTTGGAAACAGGGCGAATGTAGCTTGATTTGTTCTGAAAAGGAGCCACTGTATTGTTTTCACTAGCGGTGATCCAGATCATCCTACATTATACCGGGCAATCTGATTCCGGGACTGTGTTTTTATTTATGTCATATTCATATTTTCACACTTATTATTAATTTATTTCAAACAGTGTAGACACATATAAGACTGCACAAAACAGTCTGATATGGGTCTTCTGTGTTCGCATTCTCAAATGTTAGTAAGAAATAAACGCTAAAATATAACATAGGACCGGATCTCTATAAATAGATTGTGAAGGGGAAATAACTGACTACAACCCCCATTATATAGAGAATAGTAGGTTAGTGCCGTGAATGGGAAAAAATATCTGGCAAGGCTCAGGAAACGGGATGGGCGAGGCCGTGCCGAGCCAGATATTTTTTCCCATTCACGGCACTAACCTACTATTCTATTTATCCCGTCAACACATACAAATGGCTGTAAAATGCAAAAATCGTATTGACTGGATATCAAAAATGTTTCACGGCACCGTGTTTCACAGCACATACGTACTGTGGTGACGGGATAAATATATATACTTAGTATCTCTATCTATTTCAGGGTTTTGTTGTTGCTGTTTTGTTCTGTTTCTTGAACCAAGAGGTGAGTGAGCAGTCAGCAGTTTCATACAACAGGGTCCCGTTTCACTAAACTTCGTACGACTAAAATGTTCGTAGAGAGAGAGAGAGAGAGAGGGAGAGAGAGAGAGAGAGAGAGAGAGAGAGAGATTAAATATAGAACTAACATTAGCACTTCGCATGTCTGTATGTTCCCAATGTACTCATCTCTCGTTACGTTGTTTTATACAAAGATATTAGAGATTATGTCTCCCGTCAAGGGAAAAGGTACGGAGCCCCGCAAGCGACGTAGAATAATTATTTTTTTATTAATTTGTTCCCACGAAATAACAATTCGTTCCCTCAATTTAATAATTCGTTAAGACATTATCACCTGAGATAAATGACCAAGAAACTCATCAAAAATAAGATAACAGGTGTGTTCTTGTTGTCCGGTTTATAGATGTTACACTGTATATGGTCAAAAATAATCCATAAGCCTCATTTTATCAACATTTCTCCAATTAATGCACCCATTAACTTCGGCTAATTTTATCGCAATATATATTTAGCTTTTACTGTATTCTGCTTCAAAATTCTCGTTATTGTACCAGTACACTATTGCCTGCGCTAATATTGCCAATATTTATAGATTGTTTTCTTTCAAAACACTTACATATTATGCTTGAAGTCAAGCAGCTTGATTGGCTGAGCCTGAGCTATGATACAGCTCAGGCTCAGCAAATCAAACTACTGGATTTCTATAGTTGGCATTGCAAATATATGTTTAGAAACAAAGATAACCTGGCTGAATAAGATTAACGCATGCGGCTGTGTATTAACAGTTGTAAATTGTTCGACGCCTGGTCCTAGAGTGCAATCGATGTTGGAAATCATTATATTTTAAAGGTGCACTGACGATTTCTTTGTCAGAAATTAAGTGAATAAAGTTGCACAATAATGTATTACATGTTCTATTAACGAAGTTAAGGACGGTTGTTACATATTTCCACAAGAAAATGAGTTTTAAAAAAACATGGAAATATTTAAATATTCACCTACATTCGTGCATTTTGAGGAAGTAATTATGTATTTGTTCTGAAAGTTATAGTAGTTTCACATAAAACAAAAGCCTTTTCATTGAAAAAATATGGGCTTTCGCAGTGTATTAACACAGTGTAATAAAACTCATAATACACTAGTGTAATAAATAAGCCAATGAGCTCGCCACAGAAAATGATGAATATTGGAGAAAGTGTCATTTGATTTTCGAAAATGTGCATTTGATTGGTTGTTTCTCTCAGAAAGCACTTTTGTGTAAAAGCACTTTTAGTCATCCAACGTATAGATCGTCTGCTAACTTTAAACGTGTCGATTGCCATGCGTTGCGCAATACACGGTTTTATTTATAACGTGGGGAAGTCCCACGAGTACGCGCTGGTGGTATGATCATGCTGTCCCACCGCCGCCGCCGCCGCCGCCGCCGCCGCCGCCGCCCGTATTGAAGAAAGATTTATCAGAAATCCGAGCCCCGTATTCTGTAGAAATCGGTTCTAACTAGTTAGACTAAAATTACGCATAATGAGAGTCCTGCAATTCTATTTTTAGCGTCGGCGATTCTAACGGGGAAATCCCATGCAATTCTATTTTTAGTCTCGGATATTTTAACGGGAAATTCCATGAATTTCTATTTTTAGTCTCAGGGATTCTAACGGGGATACCACATTGTCAGCGGGTGCGCACTGGCGCCACTGGCACAGAACCCACATTTCCTACTCATCATCTGTATCTCCCTATATTATAACCTAGCATGTGGGACCCCAGCTTTAACATGTTTATCACCATAACCAACCCCATCGATTTCTAAAATGTTCTGCCGAGTTATCTCCTCTTGGTGGTCATTTGTAGCTGTGACTGGATAAATGGGGGCTTATGGGGTTTAGCTCCTGGTCAAATAGAACACCCCTGTAGCCTGATATCAATGATGCTGGTTAGAAACACGACCGATGTTTCATTGATGGAATGGCGAACAGTGCAGATCCTGACCAGACTGTGCGAATGCACAGGTTGATCAGGATCTACATTGGTCGCAAAAAACAATAAGCCCCATTTCTCCAGTCACAGCCGCCACATTTGTACTTAAAAATCTTCCATTCAGGTTCAAATGGAAATACGCAAGAAGTGGTATCGACTATTTTCTAAGCCAGACCCGCGCTATATCCAGCAGTCCCAATACCTCGCCGACAGTATCGGAAACCGACGGTGCCGACGTGACGTCAATCTCAACGTTTCCGTGTCGGAAAATAATCCGTCGTCGGAAAGCTCAACTGACGTCACGACGTGTCTGTGTAAATGGACGTTGGATAAGAACGGCAAATTAAAACGTAGTTTCATGAAGAACGGATCGATTAAATCGAACAGACGTCTACTTAATGTGCAAGAATCGAAAATTTGACGTGTACGTACATGTGTGTCTGTGTATATTTACCGGTGAAAGTGAACGGGCAAAAGCTATGTTTATATAGAGGCGTGGACCTCGGTTTAAAGTGACTGCGTCTCAGGTGATGTCTCAGATATCCAAAATGTGTCTTCATGCACCAGAAATCTATCTATCGATCAATCGCACCATTTTATTTAATGAAATTCCAGAAAACATGCGTTATATTCAAGTACATGCTATCAGAAACTGTGATAAACAGTGGAGCTCTAGAATGTATCTACACGAAAGAGACATGGATTTTTGTTCATTAATTAGTTCCCACGAAATAGCTATTCGTTCCCTCAATTTAACGATTCGTTCCATCGAATTAACAATTCGTTCCCACGAAATGACAATTCGTTCCCTCAATTGAACAATTCGTTCCCTCGAATTAACAATTCTTTCCCACTATATAACAATTCGTTCCCACGAATTAACAATTCGTTCCCGTGGGAACGAATTGTTAAATTGAGGGAACGAATTGTTATTTCGTGGGAACGAATTGTTATTTCGTGGGAATTAATTAATAAAAAATAAAAATTCTACGTCCCTGCGGTGGCTCTGTAGTGTGTAATCGAGTTTCATCGAGCATCAGACGCCCGTTTCTATAAACGTCATACGATAACAAATGATTGTACTAAGATGTTTATGCATTTGGGGGCAGTTTCACTTCGTACGACTAAAATGTCCGTAAGTGCAAATTTAGGATCGTCTGGAATTTTCAGTTAATGTATTTACATTTACTGAACATAGGCCATGTTCAATAAATGTAAATCCAATAATTGTTTACAATAACTCTTTGTTAATGTGAAATTTTCATAATTTTTCATAATTTTGCACTTAAGAAAATTTTAGTCGTACAAAGTTTAATGAAACGGCCCCCACTATTGGTCCTGACTATTTAACTACACTGTCCGCTCTTGGTCCAAATTGTTCAACAATGCAATCAATGCACTATTTTGGAAACGTAATACTACTCAATACTCCCATACATTCCGTATTACGGACGGTATGCAAGTATAAATCAGTGCTACGTTTATGTAGCTATCGACAGTGTTCAAATTATCATATGCATGTAGATGTACGTGTACATGCGTTATTCAATGTGTTGATTAAAAATATGAATGTTTTCAGTGAGTTGTCTTAATGCTGTACATTCTAATTTCCTCCATCGTTTCTCGTTCTATAAGCATAGTAACTGAACACTAACAATTACATCGTTAATACGAAGCTAATCCCCTCGCTGGCAGGCCTGATAATAAAAAAAATAAAATACATATACCTCAGTGATTTGAGCGGTTGGATGTGGGACATATGCAAAAAAAAGCATCATCCATAGACACACAGTGTAGCCAAATATTATCAAAATCGGTGAAGCGGCTGATAAGTTATTAAAAATGAAATGTGTTACTAACGTACCTACGCACGTACGTACATGGACTAACGCTATATCCCATCTTGCCTATCGGCGAGGGGATAATAAACTGGTTAAATAACGTTGTCTCAGTCAAACAAAACTATTTGTTGTGGCTTTGGAAACTACGGTGGCACAGAGGGGACATGGAAATACTTTTTACTATTGCGCGTGAGCACGCGATAGCTATTACGTGCGCACGTGTAGCTATCGCGTGCGCACGTGATATCTATCGCGTGCGCACGCAATAGTAAAACATATTTGTATATCCCCTCTGTGCCACCGTAGGAAACCGAACACCGCTTAAAGATTTGCTTCCAATCATGATTTTATTATCCCCTAGCCGATAGGCAAGCTGGGATATAACTTTAGTCCATGTGCTGCGTACGTGCGTGCGTGCGTTAGTAACACATTTCATTTGTTTTTATATGTTATCGTCCTTGAAATAGCATATTGTGTCACGCACATTTTTATGGGGGCAGCCATTGTCTACGCCTAAATGGGGAGCACGACCAAGAAAATAGTGCCCTGTGCCAACTTATCCAATGGCGTTTTGGTCTGTCTTGCTTTGTATCTAAAACTCCACATATACTATTCTTTATAGTTTTCACAGTTTTGTGCTCAATGTATCAGTTAAATTTTGGAAGATACGAATCTAGACATTTCGTGCGCATGAATAAAGCATATATTATATTTAGGTCTCACGGAACAGTACAGAGTTAGCAGTAACAGGGGGTGGACGATTTTCTATATATTTCAGTACTGACCCTGCAAATTACACCAGTGTGTTTTACAAAGTTACTCCGATCAGTTTTTGTGGAGATAACATATTTCAGTACTTTCAGTACTTTGATTCCATAACTAATGAACTGCTTTGAACACCGATCTAGAGAACATTTGACCACAATGTGTGTCTACGTATGGTCCCACGTCGGACCGCCCAAGGTCTAGTATTGTTTCTTTTGTAAACTATATGTACCGGTAGTTTAATAAATATCCTGTTAAATCATCGCTCATATAAGATCCTCTGTGTTAAACTGTTTTGGATTGTTAAAAAAAGTACACAAACAAACGTTAGAGTTTGTATTTTCATAAGTGTACATGTATATACATGCACGGGACCCGTACTACTATCTACAGGCCTTCTACGGGTCCCAAATCGTAAGGAGCCCGTGTCTGAAAGTTGTGCATTCAGCATTCAGCATGCACAACTTTCAGACACGGGCGATACGATGCCCTTATAGGTCCAAAAATCTTCAAAAGATCGTGACGACATGCCATGCCCAGGGTTTTGGCCCTAACGGAGTCCGTAAACTGCCCGGGAGTTTGGTGTGACCGGGGCATTACATAGAGCACGATTATGTCATCTTTGAAATAGAAGAATACAAAGTAAAATAATTTCAGTACACAATACACTATAATACATTACAACACAATTATGATCCTTTGATAAATATACTATCAAATCAGAGCTCCAGATAAGTGTTGTATCCAAAGAGTATTATACCCCAAGATTTAAAATTCAATGGGTATTTTACTTTTACAAATCTATTTATTGATTTTCTTCTTTCTAAATTAGGGAACAAATGAAAAAAAAAGAAAAAAAGAAAAAAAATAACTTATTGAACACTGTTGGCTTTTTGCAGCTCAACTAAGTAACTTTTCAACTTTATTACAGTATTTTCACTCAATTTAACAATCAATGCGTAGTAATTCCAGCACAAAAATATTTACACAATTCCCTAACATTTGATTGGCCCGTAGCAAGTCTCTGTCCAGAATTTATATCCCAGTAAACTCCATGCCGAACAACTTTCCGTAACCGTCAGGCGCAGCTAAAATAATTCTTAAGAAAACGAAAAATAAACACATTTTCTTGATGAATTTATTTCAAATGCTGGAATTATAAGGAATGAATGGCCTTTTTGTGGAATTTATCGGGGATATAAACTTGGAAAAGTCGCGGAATACTGGACGAGGCCTTCCGGCCTTCGTCCAGTATTCCCGCGACTTTTCCAAGTTTATGCCCCGATAAATTCCACAAAAAGGCCATTCATTCCTATATTGTCACAGTGCTGTGAGTATTTTGTACTCCCACTTTTGATAATCAATGCGTATTCTGCTAAAGTAAGTGCGTAAAATACGCCAATACGCACCTTATCTTCAGCTCTGTAAAAATATACACGACTGCCATTACATCTAGTTCTGAGTGCATAATGATACCTCGGAATTAATTACATTACATTACATTTTTGCCTATACAGCGGGAAAAGTACAGCTACAATTACGCCGTACTTGACATTACAATATACGGACGGGTATTATGTTTACTACTGTAATGGAAACAGACACACACGTGACTGCATGTCAACAACATCGTCCCGGAATCACATACATAAGGCATCGTACGGTGTACCGGTACTGCACAACCGCATGCGTTAAACTTGCCACGATGTCAACGTTTCTGAATATCTATTGACAATGCCAACTCGCAATCAAGCATTTTGATTGGCTGAGCTTCAGCTGTAGCACTTGAATGGTAAGGTCGTAGGGTCGGAATGACTCGCACGTACTACGGGTAAAATGTTCACAGGTGACGCAGCGGGGATAATTATATGGACTACGACCCTGAAACAACAAGTGACATCGTGTACACAGTGGTGGTATGAACGACAAAGGACTCTTTAAATCATACCTAACAGTACTCTGACATAAAATATCTACAAGGTACGACACTCGCCATTCAGTAAATGTAACGCACACGAAGGCCGGTCCCGACCTTCGTGCGCATTACAATTACTGAATTAGCGAGCCGGGCCCAAGGTTTTACTAGTACTGTAACATTGTAGCCTCCATTGCAGGTGAAGATATTAAGTTGGGGATGTATACTATTATCACGTGTATGCTTTACAGCATCTGTGTTTCAACTGCGAGGTGGTTTTATGGGAATGACATTTAACATCTGGTAGTTGTACTGAAAATGCACTTGAGTGATGGCAGTAGGTGACCTCTGTAGAGTAAGCCATATAAATAACGGCCAATGAGAACCATTTGATCCACCTGTTTATCTTGCCACGCATTAGTCCATGGCACCTTCCCACATTGGTGACATTACCAAATGTCAAGGATTGCATCATTCTACTTCAATCCCATTGGATGCTATTCTTGATATTCCATAGTCCCTTCAATACTATTGGTTGCTGGTGACATATTCAGATGGCGCTGAACATCAGTAGGAAGACCCTGACCAAGGGTATATAAGGCTGGTTCAATTGGACAGTCACACACAACGCGAAATATAGGGGCACAACGCGGAGCACGGAATCAGAGTAAATGTTAACTTTATTTAGAAACTTTAGATAGCTAATAAACTTGTAAATTATTTGAATTAATACGTAAGAATTTTAAATGGACTCGAGTTGTGTTAATTAAAATCCCAGCAATGCTACAGTACCACGTCCGTTGGTTGAACAGATGGAGAGTGTTGTACCTTGTAGATATTTAATATTTGGAGTAATAGTGGGTATGATTCAAACAGGCTTTTGTCGTTCATATCACACAGTGCCTGTGAGCGTATACACAAGTGTACAAGCAAACAAGTCCTTTGTTCACTCTTTCCAAATATGGCGGGAATCCTTGTAAATCACTAAAGACCATATACCCTTCGTTAAACTTGACATTGGTGTCAAGATTTTCTGTAATTTTAGAAGATTATTTTCGAGTCTTTCGTAGACAGAGGTTGGCTTTATCTAATATTTGTTTCATTTGAAGTTTATTCATTTTAAAGAAAAGGTTTGGGATGTGACCAACTGCTCGTCTGTCTGCTTGGCGCAACTCTGACTTGCAAAGGTCACTATAAAATACATTTGTACATCTCTGGATATTGTCTGGCCTTGGTATTCCACTGAAAACGGTCGAAAATGAAAGTTCTTTTGAGTTTTGATACATAAATATACTCGTGTGGAAGGAACCTTTACACGGCGCAACAGAGATAATACGTCGTGATGCCTCAGATACATCTATATCGTTTTCTTACAACAATGTGCCAACGTTACCAGCAGGCATTCCAATGTCCGTTCATCCCATTCCTCATCATCATTTTTCTTATTCTGTTGTTCTTCGTGTTCCTCTAGATCATGTGCAGCATCACCATCATAGTTCCAGTGATTGTCAACAATAATACAATGTACCTTGGCTTATGTATAATGGGTTTTTTACAAGATAGCTTACCGAATCAAGGACTTTATTTGGACGGACAGTTTGGAACATGTAATGTTCATAAAAAGGTTTATGTTTTAATTTAATAGGTATGCATGCATGGTCATCTGATTTTCTCGGGAGAACACTGGTTGAAGTATTAGCATTGTAATAATAAATATAAAAAATACATGTCGAAAATACTGATTGCACTGTCGTAGTAACGACGATGGGACGTACGACTACCTGATGCCATATGGCATCAGAAAGACTTAGACAGGTAACGTTATGTGTTATTATCAGGTTATATACTGTTTGCTGAAATGGGACCCGTGAGAGCTTCTATGTAGCATTGTTTTCTGGAACCACATATTTAGAGAAATTCGTGAAGTTGATAGATAGATGGCCAATATTTGAAAAGAAATGATATGATTTGTTGCATTTTTTTGTTTACATGATGTGGGTCCTATATGGGTTTAATATGGTTAAATAATCACTATTGCATGGGCAATGGTTCCCAAGTGGGACCATTGTTATTAATTTGACCGTAAACAGCCTATACTATATGACGTACGTGGGTCCCAATTGGATTTAATATGGGCAAAATAATTATTATGTGGGCCCCACATGGGACTCTTATTAAAAGCTCACCGTATACAAACATAATATATAAGGGTACCATATGGGTTCAATATTGGCAAATAATGTGGATGCCAGTTCGGACAAGTGCATTTTTCCAGGGTATTCGGATTTATAAGGATCATCCAGCTGGGCAACGGTGCATGAGGTATAGAACCAAATTTAATGACCGTCATGTGTCTTATTAGGCGCCATTTACACGCATTACTAAAAAATTAAACTTTTTCAGGTTAATAAGTCTGATATGGAAGGTCATCGAGCCAATTCGCACCGTTAAATCATGTATCATGGGTCCTACATGGGACCATGCTAACTGTTATTAAATCGACTATAAACGTAAAGCATAATACATGTATATGATGTGGGTCCCATATGGGTTTATTATGTGCCAAATAATTACTATGTATGCCTCACATGGGACTTTTATTAGAACGTTGACCGTATACAAACATAATGTATGATGAGGGTCCCATATGGGTTTAATATTGGCAAAATAATTACAATATGGGTCTCACATGGGACTCTCATTAGCAACTTTACCGGGTACAAGCATAGTATACGATGATGGTCCCGTATGGGTTTGGAATAATTACTATGTGGGTCCAGCATGGGAGTCTTATTAGCATGTTGACCGTATACAAACAAAATATATGATGTGTGTCCCATGTGGGTTTAATATGGGCAAACAAATTACTATGTTGTCCCATACTCTTATTAGAAATTGGACAGTATACAAACATAATCTATGACGAGAGTCCCATATGGGTTTAATATGGGCAAAATAATGACTATTTCGGCCCCACATGGGACTCTTAATAGCAATTTGACCGTATACAAACATAATATTTGATGAGGGTCCCATATGAGTTTAATATAGACAAATAATTATTATGTGGGTCCCACATGGAACTCTTATTACAAATTTGACAGTATGCAAACATAATGTATGATGTGGGTCCCATATGGGTTTAATATGGGAAAAATAATGACTAGTTGTGCCCCACATGGGACTGTTATTAGTTATTTGACCATATACAAACGTAATATTTGGTGAGGGTCCCATATGAGTTTAATATAGACAAATAATTACTATGTGGATCCCACATGGGACTCTTATTAGCAATTTGACCGCATACAAATATGTTATATGATGAGGGTCACATATGGGTTTAGTATGCGCAAAATAATTACTATGTGAGTCCCACATGGAACTCTTATTATAAATGTGACCATATACAAACACAATATATGATGAGGGTCCCATATGGGTTTAATATGGGGGGGAAATAATAACTGTGTGGGACATGGGACTCTGATTATAAAAATTATCGTATACAAATATAGTATATGATGAGGGTCCCATATTGGTTTAAAGGTACATGCCCACGCAGTAGGCACAAAATGTTCTTTATAGGAATTAAATAAGTGTATAATTATGTCACTATTCCACCAGTTCTAAAAATTACGAGTGCCCGCTATACAAATATAATCATTTATTAATTATCAATTTACTGTTAGCAACGCGCGGCGGTAACAGTCTATTTTGATAATGTGCGGGGACGACGACTTTCACATCACGGCTTGCGGTGCGCATGCGCAGTATACTACGCGCGCCAGTAGGCTTCCCAATATGTAAACAAGAATATCAACATGTCGAAACGTCCAGGACGGAAATTGTATGAAACGACGTCGGCCAAAAAAAAGGCGAAATGTCTGAGGGACAGGCAGTACAGAGAGAGAGAGTGGTTAATATTGGCGACCAGATCACCAAATGGAAAGAGTTACGTGGAGATTTAGATTTGGACTCGAACAGAGATTTTTCTTCTCCACTTCCGATACTTCACTGGGCATGTCAAAGATGTGATATGATTGACCGTGTCACGTGACGCGTGTTAGTAAAAATAGCACGAGGTCGGAAAATACCCTTTCTGGTCGCGGCATATAAAATGCGATTTATCACCAATTAACACGCGCCGTAATTAAAGATAACTCGTTAGTGGGTAGACAAATGGCTCATATAAGGCATGACAGAAAATGAAAAGTAGTAGTACAGTGTAACCTGCTGCGTGGGCATGTACCTTTAATAACGGCAAATAAGTACAATGCAAGTCCCATATGGGACCCTTGGTCAACAATCGCCCGTATACAGCCCACATCGGGTCCATATGCGTTTTTTTTTTAATATATCCTGTTGTATATACGTGTGGATGATGGTGGAAATTGGGGCGTAATGGTGGAAAATAGTGGCGTATATGATAATATAATATGGATAATGGGGATATTTGATGGAGGTAGTGGAATCTTTGTTTTGTGCAGATATAATGTATAAATATATGATGTTGTGGGCCAATAATAATTTCAGATGTCAAATAAACAGCGTATAGCCAAAAATAACTGTACATGATGATGATAACATGTACATTATGAGATAATTACGGTATGTTTAATATAATAGGCGGAACACCAATTGGTGCTTGTTTGTTTTCTCATGTGATAGATCTTGTGATCAGTCAGTTATTAATTGGGTTATACATAATGTGTGAACGTTTAATTAACAATACGTCGACGTAAATGAACAAGATTAAATGAAGATTATAGAGCAACACATTTTAATCCCAAATCCAAATCAATTAGTGACATCGCGGTAAGAATAAAGTCTTAATTCAAATTCGCCCCGACCATTTATCAAATGTAGTAATCCGTAGTAACGGTTTTCCCATGTAATCGTTTTTCTTTGATGGCCGCCTGAGTGTTGAAATTGGCTTTAATCAATGATAGCAAAGTATCGTTTTAATCATCAAACTAATTAATGACTTTGACACACCGAACCGAGTTTGCTTAATGTACCCAGCAAACACGACTATATCGGGCCGATATCGGCATTAAGTCGGAATATCGGCCGATATTGCCGATATTTGTCCAATATCGGGGCAACATCGGATACTTGTCGCTAATCATGTGAATTCTGAATACGGATTACCAATATCGGTCAGATGTCGGGCCGTTGTATAATATTATTACACACAATTTTCATTTGATTTTCGCTTTAATTTTCCACATCAGACCAATATCTGGCCCAAACAAGAAACAAGAAACCATAATTGTGAAATTGCGGGAATATTTTTAACTGAGCTTATTTTGTGTAATCATATCGGCCCGATATTTGACCGATGTGTATTATTATTTAACGTATATATATTATCTAAGTGATAAAGATATTGGTCCAGTATCTGTCCAATATAGGCTATATAGTATATACACACTATTTATAAATCCCCAAAAGAGTATTTGATAATCTATGCATAATAAAACGTTTTTTTTATGTTTTTTTTATATTTTACTTAGGGCCTATATATCGGCCCACTATCGGCCCGATATATTTATTTGCATGCTTACCTGATTTAGGACTGATGAGTATTATTTAAGATAATTAACTTATCCGTTGAAAAATGTTTTTGCTGATCTGTGTTAATAATTAATCTAACTTGTAAACATAATACTTATTATCTACAATAAAAACAATATAATTTAATATACACCATTACGCCCCCATGTCCCCCATTATCCAAAAAATCTACCATTACGCGCTTAGTCACCCTTTCAAAGAAGCTAGCAGACAACAGGTTGACGTTTTTCATTTTTGTGTGTTCTTTGGTTATTCTCTAGAAATAATTTAAATATATATGTATATTTAATTAATTAAATTGGTATACTTATAAATTAATTATGTTTCACGCCTCTAATTATGTAGGTATTGTAATCTGATCTAGCCTGATGTTTGGTTTCACCAATTGTCATTAGTTTTCGCGGTTTTGAAAATGTTGAATTTCCGACATGCCCATGATAATTTTCTATCATTTGAAGCAACGGCTTAAACTATGTCAAGGTAGATGTCTTACAGAGAAATTCGTGCTAATGTCTGTCAGAATTTAGCAGCCAGTTATCCAGAGACAAATGTGAATATTGACAGTGATGATGAAGAAACTATGTCTGACATTCAAGGAAACATTCCTGAAACTGTCTTCCGACTGTCTTCGTGTCCGCTATCGGGCCGCGTTGCAAACATTCAGTCGGTCCGCTATCGTGTCCGCTATCCGTCCGATATTGATATCCGATATTGGAACTATGGACGCTCTTCTTGATTTATATCAATGACTTACCTGACGAGTGACAAAATGTATAAAGTTGTTCGCTGATGATTCCAAGCTCTTCTCCAGTGTAAACAACAAAAGACATGCTGATGAACTACAACAAGACATAAACACAGCAGAAAGATGGGCTAAAAAGTGGCAAATTGAATTTAACACCAGAAAATGCAAACACTTACACATTGGAAAAAAAATACATCAACCAAACATACAAAATGCACTCAAACAGTGGTTTGACTGAAGTAACCAAGGTTAATAGTGAAACTGGTCTCGGTGTCACAATCGACACAAACTTAAACTTCTCCGAGCACATTGCCAAAAAAGTAACAACAGCAAACAGAAATTTAGCAATAATATGCAGAACGTTCACATACATGTACTTAGATAGGAGAAATATTTTTAAACTTATATAAATCATTTGTAAGACCCCATTTGGAATATGCATCACCAGTATGGTCACCACTCTACAAAAAGGATAAAATTTAAATTGAAAATGTACAACGAAGAGCCACGAAACTAGTGAGTAATTTAAATCACATGCCACAGTCGAAAATTGTTCAAAAAAAGATCGCGTTTAAATATGAGAGCCAATAGTTTTAGCAACATAATCATTGAAAACTGGAATAACCTGTCAGAAGATGTTGTTAATGCACCCTCCGTAAACGCGTTTAAAAGTAGACTGAACAAGTGGTGGCATAATCATCCAACGAAATTCGACCCATCATGTTACCACGTCACAACCAACAGTTGACTGAGTGCCAGTGAAAAGAAACAATAGTACAAATGCGTCGATAGAAGTCGGAAGGCTTGACTAGACGTCTAGGAACAGTAAGAACAGTAAGTAAGAACTATATCTTTATCAGACAACGGCCCGTTATCATAGAATATCGAGCCGATGTTGGCTCGCTATCGTGCCCGCTATCGGGCCACCAAAGATCTATCTATCTATCTATCTATCTATCTATCTATCTATCTATCTATCTATCTATCTATCTATCTATCTATCTATCTATATATCTATATATCTATCTATCTATCTATCTATCTATCTATCTGTCAGTCAATTATGTATCGTCTTTAATAAACAGAATATAATCCAATCAAATTGATAACTCAATTGATAATTTAATTATGAATTAGTTATATAATGGCCATGGACACTCAAGGTGAACGGACGTATTATAATATTTGCTCTGACCATAACAATATCACTGACATTTGATATCATATTTCACTCCTACATCAAGTTAGTAAGTATTTGTGCTGTATCAGTAAGTAGTTGTGTTGTGTATTGTGAAGATACTGACAACGAGCTGAGTCTACCGGAGTCTACTGGAAAACCAGGTAAACATTTTGCTATATATCATCTAAAATAACTGAAATTTCTGCATTGTTTTTCATCGAAAATTAGGATTTCCATTGTTATGCAAGTGTTATGTTGCACTACATTTAAGCTAATAGATCCTGTATATTAGGTTGATAGCTTATCCCACCCTATACTACACTGTACTATAGTATTATTCCAGATCCCATCAGAGAGCGACCAGACAGTGCAGGTCAAAAGAAGTTAAAGTTGGAAAATAACACTCTATACTGGTGTAGAATACCATTAAACTCATTCTTATTAGCGACTTAGTGTACTGTACAAACATTTGAATAGACGTATTATACAGAATTATCACACCTCCTGCAGAGTACGATACAAACAATTATTGGTCAGTCACGGGATGTATAGATTGATTAAGTGAGTATATGTATGTATGTAAATCATTCAATAAATTTGTACTCTCGACTAGTGTGTGTAGTGTTGTATGTTGTATTGAAAATAAACTTGACACAATATATCGCATCTTGACTTAGACTAGGGTCTGTTGTAAACAAAAAAGTAGTAGCAAAATAAATAAATAAAGGAAAAACAAGTCTTCCTTCCAAAGGCTTCTAAACATAAATCATTTGAAAATGAAACCCGTTATATCATCTCATAATCAACCGAATTAAGATACAGTCGTAACAAACAATACGCTATATTAAATTAATTACTTCATTACGTTACATCACATGCCTTAAGTTAAGTTCAGTTAATCATTCAATCAGATCTCCATATACGGACATTTTCCTGATATTTTCGTGACAAACGGTGAAAAACGATGAAGCCAGCAGCATACAGCTACAGAAAATAGAAGTATTTTTTGACAGCAACAAATCAGGTAATATTTAGCACTTGATATAGTACTTAAAATAGCAAACGGAGATAAAACATAATAAAAATAAAAATAACAATAAGATAATATAACATTGTTGACTGTTTCTGTTTCCCTTCCTCAGTAAATATAAACTAAAACAACAACAACAATCAAAACAAACTAACAACCTAAACAAAACTTAAACATGGCTGAAATGTCTACTCCCATCTCCAAAAGCACAAGAAAACGCGCCAGGTAAGACAACTCGATATTGTCACCAGATAGCAAATCACCCGAAGCTAAATTAGCCAACAGCAGACAAGCACATCATTCACCCACACCACCGTCCCGTCAGACACAGCAATACACACAAAACAGGCATGTAAACCAATCAGGAACCTGGACGGACACTCTACATTTCAAAATAGAGGGCCCCAGGCGTAGGTCGGTAACGATTCCACAATTTGTTCTGGCTTTCCTGTCCTATGTAGGAGGCTATCTAAGTCAAGCCGAAATCAGCTGTGGCACGGATGCAACAGACGTCTTAAAAATTAAACTACCGAATCGCTACACTCACAAAGGACTTAATAAGCATGATAAGGGGCTGCTGTGATTGGCAGGTGCCATGCTACAAGGAGCATGGTCAGGGGTCAGGGTGACTGGTCACTGCAACCTGAGTGGCTGCATAACGACATTGATGGACATATTGTAACATCTCCCTTCTTAACAGAAAGCAAACATCAACAAATGTTTGGCTTTCAAATTGAAATTAGCACTGGTGAGTTTAAGTTTAAGGTTCATAAACAAATAATTACTGAAATCCTTTATGTGTTGCTTTCTGATAAGATGACAGTTTAATAGCATGTCAAATTGTTTATTACTAGCTGACCACCTAATGAATCAATGTCTACTGTCCTTAATGCCACATGTGGTCAGTACATTTCCTGCAACACAATAGTTCCATGGAGTCTTGTTCAGATAACTGATCCATTAGTCTTTAGCACAGATTAATTACTACAGCTATAAAACAAGGGTTATTTGTTTGGCTTAACCAGCCTTCCAGACCTAAGTTGTATGTACATATCAGAGTTGTGTTCCTGATTATCAACGGTGGGTTTTGCAGAGATACGAGGTGGAGCCTGCTCTGAGATTTGGGCTTCTTCGTGAGGTTCTACATTTTCAGGGGCACTCTGTATTTCACAATCTGGTGCATCAATGTCTGCTGTGTGCTGTTATGATTTGAGTGAGTGTTGCCTATTGCGGGTGTACACTGAACCAGCTGGGGTACGAACAGTGTATGACCTGCTATTGTGCTTCGCGGTCACTACAGCTGGTTTCCATGTTTTGTCATGTTGTTGTATGTGTGCTGAATCACCAACATTCAGGGGAATTTGTGTCTTAGCAGTCTGGTCATAGTGATAGTTCACCTTCTGTTTCTTAGAGCGGATTTTCTCCTGAACTACGCTAGGGGATATTGCCTGAGGAACTAGGCTGGTTTGGGATACTGGTAGGACTGATCTTACCTGTCGGTTCATGAGAAGCTGGGATGGAGAATAACCGATGTCAAGAGGGGTAACTCTGTACTCGAGAATGCTGATTAGTGGGTCCTTGCCATCGGCCTTAGCCTTTGTCAAGATGCGTTTGCATATTTGGACATATTTCTCTGCTAGACCATTGTACTTATGATGATATGGGCTGGTGGTCACGTGATTGAAATACCATTCTTTCGCAAAGTTGGCAAATTCCTGAGATGTGTAACAAGGGCCGTTATCGGACAGGACCTTCTCACAAATTCCAAAACGGGCAAATATACCCTTCATTCGGTTGATCACAGCACTGCTTTTTAGACTCGGAAGTTCCTTGACTTCAAAGAAACGACTGTAGTAGTCTACAACAACAAGATAGTTCTTGTTGTCCCAAGTAAATAGATCTGTGGCCACAGTTTGCCAGGGGTAATTGGGCGTGTCATGGGAAATAAGGGGTTCCTTTGGGTTACAGTTCCTGTGCTCTAAGCAAATTGTACAATTGGACACCATCTTGGTAATGTCAACAGAAATTCGCGGCCAATACATAACGTCACGGGCTCGTTTTGAACATTTTTCTGTGCCCATGTGACCAGTATGGACAACTTCGAGCATCTTCGACCTTAATGTTTTGGGCATGAACAATTTTCTGACCTTTCATGATCAGACCATCTACGAATGATAACTCATCCCTATATGTCCAGTAATCAAGAATGTGAGGTGAACACTTGCCCCTGGTTTCTGGCCAACCATTAAGAATGACTTGTTTGAGAATACATAGATTTTCATCTAGCTCAGTGTGTGACATTATCTCTTCAAGTTTTCTGTCACTAACAGGTAGGCTGGACATGACCATGTTGACCTGAATGTCCATACCTTCAGAAAGTTCAGGGAAAGTATCACTGAGTGACTTACGAGACAGAGTGTCGGCAACAGGTATTTGTTTGCCAGGTACATGTGTGACGTCAATGTCATATCGTTGCAATTGAAGCATCATTCGTTGCACACGGGCTGGGGCGACATGGATGGATTTCTTTAGGATTGAGACCAATCGCAGGTGATCGGTTTGGACATGAACTCTACGGCCGTACACATAGTGATGGAAGCGTTTGCAGCCAAATACAATTCCAAACATTTCCTTTTAAATCTGGGCATTATTCGTTTCAGTAGGGGTCAACGATTTGGATGCATAGGCAATGGGCTTTCCATTTTGCATGATTAGTGCACCCAGTCCAAACTTACTTGCATCCACTTGCAGGGTCAGTGGCTCATGTGGGTCATAATAGGATAGCACGGAACCTGGGTGTTGTGTAAGTATCTCCTTGACCTTGAGAAATGCATCAATTTGTGGTTTATCCCATGAAAAGTCAACATCTTTCGCCAATACCTTGCGCAATGGACTGGTAATCTCAGACAAATTTGGGGCAAATCTGGACAGATATGTGACCATACCAAGAATGGTCTCCAATGCGGCCTTGATGGTAGGGGCAACATGTCCTTAACAGCTGAAACCTTCGCAGGATCAGGTTTTAACCCTTCTGCCGAAAACACATGACCAAAATATGTCACCTCAGAGACACCAACTTCGAGTTTATCCTCATTCAAGCGAACAACATTTTCCAATGAGCGTTGCAAAATAGCCTGGAGATTGTTGTCATGCTCTTCCCGAGTCTTACCGAAAACCAAGATGTCATCAACAATTGATACAACACCTGTGAGACCTTCAAAGCATTCATCAATTTTCCGTTGAAATTCATCACCCGATGAACGCAGACCGAACGGAAGCCTCAGATACCTGTACCGACCGAACATGGTATTGAATGTTGTTAGGAACGATGATTGTTCAGACAGCTTAATAGACCAGTAGCCAGACCGTGCATCAAGTTTTGTGAAGTATTTAGCACCTGCGAGCTGCGGAAGTATGTCATCGAGAGTCCTCATTGGGTAGTGTGGACGTTGAATGCGTTTGTTAAAATCTTTCAGGTCGAGACAAATTCTGAGCTTCCTTTCTTTTTTCTGCACAATGACCATAGAATTTACCCACTCAGTCGGTTCATTTACCTTAGCAATGACACCTAACTGTTGCATACGACTCAGTTCTGACTTGCATCTATCGCGTAGCGCAACAGGGACTTTTCTTGGTGGGTGGATAACAGATGTTGAATTGGGTTCTAAGTGAATCGTGCACTCCCCTGGGAAGAGACCAATACCTTGAAATACCTCAGAGTGGTCATGTAGAACAGATTGGTTTGTGTAGAAAGTGGGGGAATTGCCAGTTTCTACTGAGTATGTGAGTTTGAGTAGTTTGAAATGCATGCTTGACTGTAAGCCAAATAGTGGAGGTGACTTTGTATCAACTACATGAAACTCGACATTGTGCGTTTGACCAGACCGTGGATGTAAGCAGGGCAGTTTGATGCACCCTAACAAGTCAAGTGAGTTACTATTGTATGCGGATAGCTGTGGGTTGGATTTTTGAAGTGGAGCTTTGATGTTCAGTTTCTGAAATACAGAGTAGGGAAGGATGTTGACTTGAGCGCCTGTGTCAACTTTGAATTTAATCAAACCAATGCGCCGAGGCCATATTATATTTTCGGTAGGTATATTTCTAAAATTAGATACAAAATCAACTTTACACATGCGCATTCATCTTGACTTAAATGTATATTATATATATATGTAACAGTATATTATATACAAGAAGAAAAGATGAATTTTATGCTTTCATTAAGAAAGATATATAACATATAAATCTCCAATGCGCCCCGAAATATCCAATGCTTCGAGGCGATATTATATTTTCGGTAGACATTTTTTGAAAATTGATACAAAATCAATTTTACACATGCGCATTCACCTTGACCAGGCCCGTAGCCAGACCTGTTTGAAAGGGGGGGGGTCGTTTCGAAGGCCCAATGGGCCTGAGGTATATAGGGGAGTCTAAAAAAGTGGACATGGATGCTAAAAAAGTGTACCTCGAGGCTGGCGGGGGGAGGGGGGGGGTCGACGACCGCTCCGACAACCCCCCCCCCCCCCCCTATGGATACGGGCCTGTTGACTTAAATGTATATTATATATATGTAACAGAATATTATACAAAAGAAGAACAAAATTAATTTTATGCTTTTATTAAGAAGATATATAAATATAAATCTCTAATGCGCCCCGAAATCTCCAATGCGCCGAGGCCAGATTATATTTTCGGCAGGCATTTTTTCTAATATTGATACAAAATCAACTTTACACATGCGATTTTCTATATACTTCACTACCGACCCTGTAAGTTACACCAGAGTGTCTTGAAAAATAGGTTTATGAATATTTCTTGACTTTGGGAGGCTTGACTAGGTGTATTTTTTAAGAGTATTTCATAATTCTACGAAACTGAATGTTAGCTCCGGTTGATTTTGACATCTTGGAAAATGGCGCATGCTATGCTGTCTCGCCGGTACGGTTTCGCGTCAGAATTTAAGGTATTTTTCGGGCATTTGTAGCGAAAATTTGAGGTGGTTATGACTCCGCTTTGAAATAATTTTCAAGAAATGGTGTGGTGTTACAAGTGATAGAACAAGAGATAGGAAAGTCTCTGTGGCTTATATTTTCATGAAAACAATTCCGACAAATTCAGTCGTGTTGAAATTTCTGGCCAAAAATAGGTGAGTGGGGTATCTTTGTAAAACATTAATTGGACACATCTGATGCTGCATGGTTACTGCATTTTTATTGTGGCGCGCGATTTGTACTTCATTTGCAAGTATTTTTCAATACTTGTCGCAAGAACCTCCTTAACTGATTGTGAGAGGCGGTGATTTTTATCAGTCACCCGCCGCCCTCAGAAAAGCAGTAAATTGTATGCTATTATTTAGAAGATATATATAACATATAAAACTCCAATGCGCCGCGAAATCTCCAATGCGCCCAATGCGCCAAAAATCTCCAATGCGCACTTTAGTGGTGTCGGGGCTTTTCGCCCAGTTACCTGTTCGCCTCGAGTCGTTTCGCACCGGGTCGTTTCGCACTGGTCGAAAATGTGATATATGTATGGTCTGGTCGGGTCGTTTCGTCCCAATTTGAAAACGGGAAATATATATAGTATGATATAATGAGAAGGTGAATTGAAAACGGGAAATATGTACATTATTATATAGTAGGCGAATTCTATATATAATATGATAATACATGATAGTATGATGTGTATTAATTAGTCATTGATAGTATTAATGTTCAAATTTATAACGACATGTTTCTCATTTCAGATGCACACGGTTCTTCAATCCAAGGATATAGACAAGTCCAGAGAAATCGAGTTTATATATATATTTGTTTTTATATAGTATTTAGATAATAGCTTGGAGATATTTCACTGTATATTTCCATGTATAATGTATGAATATTATATGACCGGTAAGTATGTCGGTGAGTACAAAATTTATGATATTTTCCGTAAATGACGTCTGAAATAAAATTGCGAACATGTATTTTCTAAGACAAGTGAGTTTAGTGGCATGAGGATATTTGTTATTTTATTGAAACCCTGCTTTCTTAGTGTTCTTTTATTGAACCCCAATTACCTGCCCCTTGGTCCACCATACACAACATAAAGTGACCGTTACTGATCGTTGTTGTATTGAGCAGGAACTACACTGTTTACCACACTGGTAAGATATTAGCATAAAGGTGTTATACTCCCTTAATGGCTTCAGTTTGATATGAAAGAATATCGCCGCCCTAATGTCTGGCTTCAGTATCATGTGAAAGAATATATCGCCGCCCCAATTAAGCTATATTAGTAAGGATTACCATCCACCCTTAAATATAAGAAATTCACTGGTGTGAAGTGACAGACAACTAACATGCAATATAGGAAGTAATTAGCAAACAAAAGCACCAATAAATAGTACTCCAAAATCTGATTGCAGCACACTTCTTTCTATGAACGTATGCTAGATAGATAGCAAATTACATTTTTCTTTAAAAATAATATCCTACTTAGAAGTTATGGACATCGTCTGCATTGTCTGCTCTTCTTCCGTACGTACGTCCTCGCCAGCACGGTATCTAGTGTGACAGCTGTCACGGGTGGACTCCTCTCACATGTGAGACAGGTAAGTATGTCGGTGAGTACAAAAGTTATGATATTTTCTGTAAATGACGTCTGAAGTTGACCAAAATGTCAGATAACGTAATCTGATAGTATTGTCAACTTTTGAATTGTACATGTATTACGAAACAATATTTTAAAATTTGTATTTTGTGAAATTACGCATATGTCCGAAGGTACAAAATCACATGATGTGTCTCAATTAAGCTTGCATTCATGCATTCATGCATTCATGCATCCCAGAAATATAATTTAGTCCATTATTCAGTTATCAATACAATACAATACAATACAAGGTTCATTTTTGTACAATCCGACCGGGAGTTAGACTGCCCACCAGATACACTATTTTTTACCAAATCAATCGGACATGTTTATTTGTATTTCATGCGTATCAACCATGACTTACACGGACAAATCAAAATGTTAATCCATGTTATTTTATTTCAGGAATCGCTATCCAGACGTATAGGAGCGCCATCGCCGACAAGAGACATATCCCGTACACTTGTGTACGGTGCCCAACTCGACAGGTAAACAGTTCTTTATGGGTAGCATTAAGCAGAACAGTGTACCATTTTAGTGAGGTTCCCACTATCCATACGGTGCCCAAGTCGACAGGTAAATTGAAGTTTAGTCGGTCAGTTAATCGGTCAATTAATCAATCAAGTGTCTATACAAGCCGTAATTCAGAGTGTAAATCAATAAATCAAAATGATAGAACCTGTGTATACAATCAATACATACATTGTTGATGTAGGAACCTGAAGAGCCGTCTACCATCCTCTACAGCGACGACGACGACATGGAATTCAACGAGCCACCCGTCATTGAACCGTCTATTCGTGATGATGAAACACTTGTGCCCATTATGTCATTACGTGAATGTAACCTTGTTTTAGTTTTATATATGTGTTTTAATACCTTTTAATACCTTTAATTGAACAGATCGTCGGTGACACCTTCACTCAGCTGGCGTCCGTCCATGCTTTCGTGTAGATGGACGGTGTGGAGCAGTTCCCGCTGGCTTTCGCATTGATGTCACGTCGACAGAAGGCAGATTACGTGAAGGTAATTAGTAAAATCTTAACGTGTTATATATAATCAGTAATAACTTATTAATTCATGTAACTTATCACACACAGATATTCACGTTCACGAGTGTTCTCTTCACGGTGTATTATTTGAAACCCGTACAAATAATTAATTCATGTCACTTATCACACACAGATATTCACGTTGTCCGTTGTCTGTACATATGGCGTCGAAAGTTTAAAAATAACATAACTCAGTAAACGCAGACGCGATAACAGAGGTTTTTTGTTCCATATCTCATTACTTTACATTTAATACTTTACATTTTTTATCATTAGGTGTTTCAACCGTTGAAGGATGCCCGTCCGGACGTCGCCGTAGAAGCGTTTGTTCTGGATTTCGAGAAAGGTATGTTGAAATAAATACATAACTTGTCTGTTCGCTCCATTGTGGTATAATATGTTTAATTTGAGAATTAACTGTATCATCATGATGGCAAATCATATGGTCATGTTTTGCAGCTGCTTGGCAGGCGATTTCCGACGTCTTTACTGACGTCACGGCGACGAAGGGTTGCGTGTTCCATTGCACGTAAGCAGTGTGGCGGCACGTGCAGTAGTATGGTCTGGTCCCAACTTACCGGGAGCGAAAGACGACGCACCAGTTCATCAGATAACTTGAATTAGTATGCCAGTATGCAGTGGACCATTTTAGTGAGGTTCCCACTATCAATATTGTTCTCGGTAAATCTGTGAACAATGTAACACGGGGTTAGAACACCTAACTTCCAATCCGGAGGTTGTGTGTTCAAACCATTAACCATCGAATTAGTATGCCAGTATGCAGTGGACCATTTTAGTGAGGTTCCCACTGTCAATATTGTTCTCGTTAAATCTGTGCACAATGTAACACGCTGTATAAATATACTACGTGGAGTAACGTCACCCTTATGATGGCCCGTTTTGCGAGGTTCTAGCAACTAGTATACAACATGTAAAGAAAACACCACTAGTATGTACAATAGAACCTCACTAAAAATCTGCTAATCAATATTCCAGTCAGCTGTTGGCCCTCCCGTTCCTGCCGGCTACCCACATCGCTCCGACCTTCGCCGCCCTGAAGATACGGGTCAACACCGAGCCGCTACAGAAGCTGGTGGATTACATCGAACGCCAATGGATCGTCAGCAACCAGTTCCCACCGGCGTCCTGGTCAGTCTTCCAGCTTCATGTCCGGACGAACAACTCCGTGGAAGGCAAGAGACACTATCAACAAGTGTAAATCTTTAACAACTATGTAGCAACAATATAAATTATACAAATAGCACAACTTTTAAGTCACAAACACAAATATCCTTTATGGTATGTACTCATATCAACTGTTGCAGGCTGGCACTGCCGGATGAACCACCGCGCAGGCCAAGCAGGACTGGGGATATACAGACTGGTGCCACTACTGCGACGGGAGGCGGAACTTGTAGAGGCGAACGTCATGGCGGAGGACCTTCAGCGAGACGTACGGACAGGCTCGTCACGGCTTGACACGCGACTACAGGAGGCCTGGATCCAATACATGGACAACTCCATCTCGACCACGTCGATCTTTCTCCGCCGATGCTCCCATATTTACCGTCCAACAGTACCCGCCACCGCCGCGCCTTCGCAGTGAGAATCGTCTTCTGAATGGTATTATTTGTCCAATCGGATCTTTAACGGCCCTTTTCAGGGCCAATACTTTTTGACTGGCTTATAAGCTGCTCATAAAATATTATATAATACAATATGTATGATAAGTTAATTGATGCTTATTGTATGTGCATCATACCTGTCACACCTCCAATTGGTGCCAGCTGGTAACACAATTTCATATAATAATTTCTCCTTATATGAAATCGTGGCTAACGTGACAGGATATACTGTATCTGAGTACTACTAATGTGTTACATACAATTTCGTTGTCATTGAATTATATTTGTTAATGTATTACAATATTTCTATACATTATATATGTAAGGGCGAAACGACCCGGGACGAACGGGAATATGGGCGAAACGACCCCGGGGTGCGAACGGGATTATGGGCGAAACGACCCGGGACCTACTTTAGTCATAGCGGTGCCAACTTCAGCTCTAGTGGGAAACCGGGATATTTATAGCCGGGAAATTCCAAAAAAATAGGTATTTCGGTGAGCTGATTCAATCACAGGGCTACTAAAATAATTCCATTGCATTCAACTCAATCTGTATAGATATACTGCATGAATTCAAGTGGGTGGTGGAATATTCAACATTGCCTGTGGATGTAATAGCCTAACTATCTATTTTGTATTAAAAAAAAATGTCTACTTTTTCTACAGCGGTGGCAGGTGGGTGGATTTATATTATATATTTGTACAGCGCCAGCGGTGGCGGGTGGGGCAGCTTCCTATTCTCCGCTCTACCGATGTGTTTTACTATTTCATCTGTCTTTGATATGTTCTGTATCCGTGAGACTGAGAGCTGAGACCCTTAGGCTATAGTGTAAAATTTAGTCACAATAACAGTCCAATTTGTCCTGGTGTTTTGCCAATGTCAAACTATGTACAATGGTGTCGGCTAATTCTGCGCACATGGGCCGACATGAAAAATATGGTCCGACTTGGCATGGTCCGACTCGTCCATACACCAAACAAATTACTGTCTGTTCCATAGGAGCTTTATGGGATGAACAAAAACCCGATAATCCATATACTATACATCCTGCGATAGGAGTCATATACTCATTAACACATCGGTTTCGTTCATGCCATAAAGTGCCTATGGTCTGTTCAACGTTTTGCTGCCGACAAACTTTTGGACACTATACACATGAAATCCAAAAAATATTTAAATGTAAGTACTTTTTCATCAACAACAAAAAAGTCACTCTCCCCAAACAAAATTATTTGATGAAATTCCGTAAAATATTGATTTTAATGCGAAAAAACGATTTTCCTATGGGAATTTAACATGGGTTATTAATATATATAGGCCAGAATTCAGTATTTGGCCGAATAGGGAGACATTTAAGAGATTTTTTTGGATTTTGTGCTTTGTTAGAAAAACTACAACGTGGCATAGTCCAAGCCACTAGGGTTTGGACAATTGCAATTGTTTGCAGAATATACATGCCTTTGACTACGGAGAGATAGAAATGTGCTGAATCTCGTGTATGTAACATTGACAAAGAGGTAATATGTATTTGGTGATCCCATGTTGCTTTCAAATGGGATCTTAGTTTCTTTGTTGTGTAAAGACGTGTTTTACTGTGCACTAACATCACCTTTACCCTTAAAAATGCATTGAATTATTGGTTTGATGAAAAAATGGCTACAATATATTTTTCTTGTCAAATGTTACATACACATATTCCATGCTCATTTTAAACTGTTAGAAATGAGATTATACTATATGTTTATGACTTGTAACAAACGTATTTGGACCTTATTTGTTGTAGAGGCATTATTTTAAATCATGCCTTACCTTGAGAAGTATATTGTGACATTTGATCGAAGTCGCGTATGTAACATTGACAAAAAAAATTTGAGACTGGATGCTTATTACTATGTGGCAACTGGAATTTCTTCTTGTAAGACAATAAACTGCATAAAGATAAGATGATTGTTAACAGTTTACACAGAAAATGTTTTGATTAATGTGTAATAAATAAATAGATTGCAATATGTTATTCTTGTAAATGTTACATGCACATTTTTCAGCTTTATTTATGTTAGTAATAAGTTTACATGAGCAGATTAGAGTTTGCAACCATCCCATTATCACCTAATTTTGTTTAAATCCACAATTTGATAATTTAAAATACCCTGAATACTCCATTGCAACATCTTTAAGGTACTGTAATGCATCAGTCAATGTAAATCCCCGCGCCCCCCCCCCCCCCCCCCCCTCCTCCGGGGGAGGGGCGGGGCATACCCCGGGGCTTTTACCTTTCATGATGCCCCGCACTGCGGGGACTTTACCGGGGCTTTAACTGTTGCTAAGAAATTGAGCGGGGACATACCCCGGGGCTTTACCGGAGTTTTATCAGACTGTTATCAAGATATGTACATGTATGTTTACCTGAATACTGTTGTGTGGGAGGGGTGACATGGGATTAAACTGTTTAATACGATCTACTTTCACTGTGGACTGTTTAATACTGGCAAATTTTGTTTAATATAAACAAAATTGTTTTCAAATAATTCCTCTGTTTATATTGCACTGCCGTTATCCCAGCCCCCCCCCCCCCAACACGTGGAAAATTCTGAGACATTCCCCCCCCACCCCCCACACACACTGAAGGAAAACCCGAGACCCCCCCCCCCCCCCGGAAAGTGATTCATTACCCGACCAACCCTGGAAAATCACGAGACCCCCCCCCCCACCTGGAAAGTGATTCTTTACCCAACAAACCCTGGAAAATCCCGAGACCCCCCCCCCCCCCCCCCCCCCACTGGAAAATCCCGAGACCCCCCCCACCACCCCCCCCCCCCCCCCACTGGAAAAATACTATTTCTCACACACACCCTCCCCATGTAAGTAAAAGTATTAAATAAAGTGCTGCATTTTATACTATTAATAGGGGGGGGGTGTACTTTTTATGAACCCTGTCTCGAAGAGCCGGTGTCATATAGTGTTTGCACCGTCCGTGTGTCCGTGCGTTAATACGGTTAAGAAGTTTGTATCATGCAAGGGTCCACTTTTGCGCTATTTATTTAATACTATTCACACATATCCGACCTTCCTTCTACCGAGTCCGTGGGTGGTGCCAAAGGTTAGCGGCTATTTATTTGGTTACTACTATTAACAGGAACGTACCTATTTCAAAGCAACAAACACATATTTACCCTGTACTTAGTCGACCCTACTTGTCCTAACTGTCATTTGGAGGCGGAGCTAGGATGCGTCACACATGCTACTAAGATGCCCAGCACTACACGAAGTTCGGAAACAGACCTACCCGGCGTTTCGTCAAGAAATCCAAAAAGTGCTAGGAGACTCGAACTTTTACAAAACTAAACATATCGGTCATTACCCAGCTGATCATCGACTGTAACGGTTTCAAAAACAACTATATCACTAAGTCAACCACCCTAGAAATAGAACGAGTAGCAGGCCAAATGTGCTACCAATTACATCTACAACGAATAAAGCTGCTTGGGTTGTAATAATGGCTTCCCATACTAATAAAAGTTCCCAGATATCTACTATTTATAAGTGACATTTTGCTCTACAACACATCATTTTCGTGCAAGAATATTTCACATTTAAAATCACCAGATGGCCCCGCAGTGCGGGGCATTTTACCGGGGCTTTTACCGACCATGTTGCCCCGCAGTGCGGGGCCTTCACCGGGGCTTTAACAGCAACGAAAATATAAGCCCCGCTATTCCCCCGGAGGGGGGGGGGGGCGGGGACTTACATTGACTGATGCATAACATGTTTTCGTCAATGTTACATACATATCATATACCTTCCTTTATTTATACAGCAAATAGCACTACATGAGCTATTTACAACTTATAATAAACCTACAGGGATAGGATTTATTTTATAAATTAATTATTATCATGAATGGACTATTTCAACATTTGAGGCAATTGATGTATGTAACAATTTTGTCAATTTTGTCACTTTTGTCAATGTTACATACACATTATTGAAATTCCTTTACATATTTTGTAAATAAGATTATAAAAGATGTTTGGTTTGTAACAAATCTATTAGGAGCAGCTTTATGTTAAATGCATTGATTTTGCTTATATATTGCCATGACCAGTCTGTTAAAACACTTTGATCTGATTTACAGCAGTATGTACGTAACATTTTGACATGAAAAACTATACTAACTGGCCATATCCTCTATGTTTTGGTGCCAAAAGTTAGAATATGCTGATTTCTAACAAATGTAGTAAAATAAACCTGGCTGTTGATTGTTGTTTTCTATGTTTACATGAAGCAACTTCTGCGTATGTAACAGTTTGTTGACAAGAAATATTATACATATTAAATACACTTTTACCATTTTTGTTTCTTTTAAGATAAAACAAAAATCTTACTTGCATCTTAAGACTCACCGCCAGATGGTTCAATATGTCAGTAAAGAAACTAATCAGGTTCCATATTGTAGCTACTGGACTGGTTAAACGTATGTAACATGGTTTGACAAGAAAATGTTACATACACACACTAATTTTGGTTATATTTTTTTCAATGGTTATACATCCGATGGACAAATAATTTTTGTACTGAAATATAGTTAGACTTCTCACAGAAACGTACGATCTCTTTCGACGCAATGAAAATGGCAAAGATCTAATATGAAATACTTGCACATACTAGGAACATGTTAAAAATGTCCCCCTTTTTCACCTAAAAAGTGTGAGATACATACATATTGAAGAACTGTACAGCTTGTTCAATCAACTTCAATAACCTATTTTTTGGTACTGCTAGATAGTCCATATGTGTATTCATATAACCGAAGTCGTAAAAGTGTTCCATCTCAACATTTCTCTTTGTATGTAGTGTTTAAATGGAATTGACAAGAAAAATATGCATTCTCCAGAATAGCGAATTCTTGCCCATATATATACTGCACAAAAAGATACCAACTGGCCGGAGCAGGCGCGGATACAGAAATAATTGGAGGGGGGGCCTGTAATTACAATTCGGCATTGCCGACCTCCACGAGTGCGAAATTGTAAAGTCTGGGGGTCCCCCCCCCCCCCCCCCCACCCCCCAAGGACATTTTTAAATGCCAGATCGCCGCAGATGCGATTTCCTGACCCCTAGGCCACGAAAAAAGTCATCCAACTATTCGAGTATTGTAGATTTTCTTCTTTTTTTTTTTGCCGGTGCCCATTTTGTTACGGTGTAACAAGTGTAACGAAGGTATTTTCCCCCATGTTACAGTAACAACAACTGTAACGAAAAGACACAGTGTGAACAGCAGAAGTTATTTTCTCGTGTAACGGTGTAACAAGTGTAACAAAGACAGATGCTGGATGATAATCAGGTTTTTGTACTTACTGGAACAAAGTATCAAACGGTGTATATCCTCATCGTTTTTTCGATATTAAATCAATATTTGATGGAATTTCATGAAACAAAAACATTTGGGGAGGGTGACTTTTTTTTTATTGGTGAAAAAGAACTTTGATTTAAATATTTTTTAGATGTAATGTGTTTAATAGCCAAAAGTTCGATGGCAGGAAAACGTGGAACAGACAGTAATATGTCATTAACATCCCCATATTCAGTCCAACTTTCCTGAATATTCAAGGCAGCTCAAAGACGTCTGTGCAGGTAAAGCGTCATAACGTTCTGACGTCAGTAAGTGACGTAAATTGTATGATGTATAACATCACATGCGTGTTTGCAACATCACTTATTTTTCTGCTAATGCTGCGCATCTGGTAGTGTAAACAAAAATGGCGTACTGTATGCTTGATCAGCATAGCAAAATTGGTATTAAACTTGAAGCAGAACTATCCAGTGACATCATGGCAGGTTAGTTTCTTAGTTGATCAGTTAATTTAGTATATAAGACAGCTATTCCATCAGCAGGGTATGAGGATTTTACACATTTTGACTATATTCGGAATAACTTTTTATCAAACTATTGGAACGTGATAAAATTGTGCCACAGTGTACACTGTAGCAATTAATCAGCTTGTTTATTCCGAAATCCACATATTTTATTATGATGTGCGCAAGGCTAAATTTGACGTGAATTGCGCATTAGCCGATGCGAAGAATTAGCCGAAATGACAGTACAATGTAGTTCTGTGTGACAAAATCTCGGCAACTTTGTGTTTGTTGTTGTTGCTGAATAAAGAGAATAACAGATTGCAAAAATAGATTTGCCGCCGTTCTAGAACTAAGTACAATGGTGTTGGCTAATTCTGCACACCTAAGGCTTTCCAAACAAATTTATATGGCATTACCATCTCCATATTCAGGCAAACTTTCCTGAATATTCAACGCAGTTCAAAGACGTTTGTGCAGGTAAAATGTCATAACGTTCTGACGTCAGTAAGTGATGTAAATTGTGTTATGTATGACATCACATGCGTGTTTGCAACGTCACATTTGTTTCGGCTAATGTTGCGCATCTGGTAGTGTAAACAAAATGACGAACAGCATACTAGATCAGCATAGCATGACAGGTTATTTTCTTTGTTGAACAGTAAATTTAGTAAATAAGACAGCGATTCCACCAGTAGGGTCTGAGGATTTTATTATACCCACTTTTTTGGGGAAAAAAATGGGTATATTGTTTTCGTCACGAGTGTCCGTCCGTACGTCCGTCCGTCACGTTTCTTGTAACTCGAAAAACTTTTTCACCTTCATACCTACGCGCCTGATATTTGGTATGTAGCTTCGTTATCATGTGCAGATGCGCAAAGTGAATTCGGATTTTTGATCCGACCCTCCATCATGGATTATCTCCCCCTTTCCAACTCAGAATTTCCCATTTTTTCCTTGTAACTCGAAAAACCTTTTCACCTTCATACCTACGCCTCATATTTGCTATGTAGCTTCGTTATCATTTGCAGATGCGCAAAGTGAATTCGGATTTTTGATCCAACCCTCCATCATGGATTATCTCCCCCTTTCGGACTCAGAATTTCCCATTTTTTGCTTGTAACTCGAAAAACTTTTTCACCTTCATATCTACGCGCCTCATATTTGCTATGTAGCTTCGTTATCATGTGCAGATGCGCAAAGTGAATTCGGATTTTTCATCCGACCCTCCATCATGGATTATCTCCCCCTTTCGGACTCAGAATTTCCCATTTTTTCCTTGTAACTCGAAAAACCTTTTCACCTTCATACCTATGCGCCTGATATTTAGTATGTACCTTCGTTATCATGTGCAGATGCGCAAAGTGAATTCCGATTTTTGATCCGACCCTCCATCATCGATTACCTCCCCCTTTCCGACTCAGAATTTCCCATTTTTTCCTTGTAACTCGAAAAACTTTTTCACCTTCATACCTACGTAGTCGTACGCGCCTGATATTTGCTATGTAGCTTCGTTATCATGTGCACATGCACAAAGTGAATTCGGATTTTTCATCCGACCCTCCATCATGGATTATCTCCCCCTTTCGGACTCAGAATTTCCCATTTTTTCCTTGTAACTCGAAAAACATTTTCACCTTAATACCTACGCGTCTGATATTTGGTTTGTAGCTTCGTTTTGATGTGCTGATGCGCAAAGTGAATTCGGATTTTTTATCCGACCCTCCATCATGGATTACCTCCCCCTTTCGGACTTAGCATTTGGGGAAAGTGGGTATATTGCGATGGCGCGCCATCGACTTTTTCTAGTTCGGAATAACTTTTTACCAAAATATCTGAATGTGATAGAATTGTGCCACAGTGTAGCAAATAATCAGCTTGTTTATTCCAAAATCCACATAGTTTATAATGACGTACGCATGGCTAAATTTGACGTGAATTGCGCGTTAGCCGATGCGCAGAATTAGCCAAAATTACAGTATCCCTACATGTGTTTTATTGGTCTATGAATGGTTTTAACAGGACTGAAGTGCTAAACTTCTCACTCGTCTGACTGTGTAGCAAAACACCAGAACAAATTGGGCTGTTATTGTGATTACATTTTACACTATAAGGGTCTCAGCTCTCACGGATACAGAAAATATAAAAGACAGATGAAATAGTAAAACACATCCGTAGAGCTGAGATTTTCTAAGCTACCATTGTGTTACTGTTCGTGGGTAGAAAGAATATTTATACAAGTCTTTTGTGGCATGGATGTGTTTGTATGTGGTTTTGTCTGGTCCTAGGGTCTGAGGATATGAGGAGATTATTTGGTGGGTGGATAGCAACTATGTAGTGTATGATTTTATAGAACATGATGAGCCGGGAGATTGTTCGTCTGATTTCAAGAGAGGGCCAATTTAAAGTATGGAGCATATCAGAGACAGAGCTTGTGATGTAATATCGGTTCGACACATATCTAGCTGCGTGGCATTGTACTTTTTCAATTTGATTTATTTAAGATTTTGTCGACGTGATCTTTTGCTATTGAATAATCTATTTTTAAGTTTCAACGAAGAAATCCTAATGATTGATTTGCTTTACTGGTTATAGAATTGATGTGTTTGACCAATTTTAAGTTATTTTCTAGAGTAATACCCAAATATTTTGCGTGTTGAACCTTTTCGAGAGGATGATTGTGTAATTTATACATGAATTTAATTTTTTTGTGTGACACTAAGGATGCATCAACCAATTAAATGCATCAACCAATCTTGTTCCATCTGCCTGCGGCTTCAAGGTCAGATTGTAGATTTCGGGCATCGTTTTCATTATGGATTTCTTTGTAGATTATACTATTGTCCGCAAAGAGTGTGAGTGTAGTATTTTAGGTAATCTGGAAAATCATTTATGTAAATAAGAAAGAGGATAAATTTAGCCTTGCGTACGTCATAATAAAATACCGGTATGTGGATTTTGGAATAAACAAGCTGATTAATTGCTACACTGTGTCACAATTTTATCACATTCCGATAGTTTGGTAAAAAGTTATTCAGAATTTAGTCAAAATGTGTAAAATACCCAGACCCTGCTGATGGAATAGCCGTCTTATTTACTAAATTAATTGGTCAACTAAGAAACTAACCTGTCATGAAGTCACTGGATAGTTTTGCTTCAAGTTTAATACCATTTTTTCTATTCTGATCCAGTATGCTGTTCGCCATTATTGTTTACACTACCAGATACGCAGCATTAGCAGAAAAATATGTGACGTTGCGAACACACATGTGATGTCATAGCCCCCATCATACAATTTGCATCACTTACTGACGTCAGAACGTTATGAAAATTTTCCTGCACAGACTTTTTGAACTTCGTTGAATATTCAGGGAATTTTGACTGAATTTGGGAATGTTTATGACATTTAATTTTGTTTGGAATGCGCAGAATTAGCTGACACCATTGTATTGTTTTTATAGGCTATAGCAAAAAAAACGATTTTCCTATGGGAATTTAACATGGCGTCATGGGGGGAAAGTGGTTTAGGAGTCAAAACATAATAATAATTGGAAATTGACTCCGAAACCGGGCTAGATAGCTTGCAAATGATGTACTGTCATTTCGGCTAATTCTGCGCATCGGCTAATGCGTAATTCACGTCAAATTTAGCCTTGCGTACGTCATAATAAAATATGTGGATTTCGGAATAAACAAGCCGAGTAATTGCTACACTATGGCACAATTCTATCACATTCGGATAGTTTGGTAAAACGTTATTCCGAATAAAATCCTCAGACCTTTGTAGCGTTCTTTGTTTTCATTCAATTTCGTGGAGAGTCCCCTTGCTAATCCTTGTAAAACATTAAAGCGTAATAGCTACAGAACTTAGTATGTAGCTTCATTATGATGATTAGATGTGCAAAGTCTAAATTGAAAGTATATTTCGATATTTTATTTGACCACCGGCTCATGGATTATCTCCCCCTTTTTGACATAGAATTTGGCAATTTTTGCCTGGTAACTTGTACAACTTTTAAACCGTACCAGCTACATGTACACACCTGAAACTTGGTGTGTAGCTTCCTTATGATAAGTAGATGCGCGAAGTTTATTTCGCTTTTTGATTCAACCCCGGGGTCATGGATTATCTCCCCCTTTTCGACTTGGAATTTGGCAATTTTTTCTTGTAACCAGGGATCAGTTTACAGGGGGAAGTGGGCGAAATTTTCTCCCTAAATTGTCTGACTTCTCCCTTTTGAGTTGAGGGAGAAGTTTTTCACTATATACATGTAAAACAGAATTTTTTAGCGAAAACTTTTCCCTATTTTGAAGGGCTAGCTTGAACCCTGTGTAACTCGTAAAACTTTTAAACCGTAATAGCTACAGAACTGAAACTTGGTATGTAGCTTCCTTATTTATGATGAGTAGATGCGCAAAGTTTATGTACATTTTTAATTTGATCCCCGGGTCATGGATTAACTCTTCTTTTTGGCTTGAAATTTTGCCTTGTTTATTATCAAAGCGGTATGTGGGGCATCCGTGTTCTATGAACACAATTTCTAGTTTTATTTGATGAAATTCCATCAAATACAACGTATTGATTTTATAGAGAAAATTTATTTTCATATGGGAATTCAACATGAGGCAAAAAGAAGATGTGCGGTGACGGTGGGAGTCGGAAAGTGAAAACGAAACCTGGCTAGATACATGTAGCTTGGAAATGATGTAATATAACTAAGAAAACCAGTTGAAATTTTGAAAATTGGTCCACAAATTCAAAAATTATTTAAAAACATCTATTTTTAGCCCCTACGTTAAATTCCTTTAGGAAAATTGTTTTTTCGCAATAAAATCAATATTTGATGGAATTTCATCATATAACAAAAATTGGGGAGGGTGACCTTTTTGCTATTGATGAAAAAGTACTTACACTTAAATATGTTTTAGATTTAATGTGTTTAATAGCCAAAAGTGGAACAGACAGTAAATATAAAATTATCAACAAATGACGTCAATGAGACTATACCGTCGTAGAAATATGGCACCAAGCGGTGCGACGTCATGACGATCCAAATCAAATATCACCTGACGTCAGTCCCACGTAAACACGTGGACATTTGTTAATAACTTGGCAAATTCTAGAGTGATTTTCAAAAGCTATTGTTTGTCATCTTTGTTAGATCATTTCCAGTCACTATGGCCAGCCTTCGGAGAGATGATTTCAATTGTTATGCCCCACACGATAGTGGAGGGGGCATTTAGTGTTAGTGTTACCCTTGTCCGTCCCTTCCGTCCGCCCGTCCTTCCATCACCAACCTTGTAACTCGTAAATGTTTTAAACCATACTAGCTACATATCTGAAGTTGGTGGTTGGTCGGGCGAACGTGACAGCATAAATTAACGGTATGGGTTCCTCCTTATAGGAATCACGATTTGCCTGGTTTGGCCCTCGGGTATTTTTTTTATCTTTGGCACTTTTGTTACCTGGGAGTTGAATTGGGTTATTGCCCATTATAAAATTAGTAAGATTATTACTGATCCTACTGCTTTTGGGAGGGGGGCCAAGTGATTCTGGTGTGGCGAGGACCTGGCATCAGGTCAGGATTATTCTGATTTCAGGGCTGAATATATGGTTTGTTTTTATTGTAAATATTCAGTTCTGATTTTGGGATGTTCACCCCATTTGTACATGGCCTTAAATGACCTTAGCTGTTGATAGGCCGTTAAACCCCAACAAACAAACTTGAAGGAGCTGACTAAATCACTAAAGTTGCCCCTTACCTTAAATTAAAACACAATTTATTTCATGTTTTATAATGTTTCTAGAGTACCGTAGATTGGTGCAATAGGATAGTGGACACTGTTTTTGTAAAAAATTCTGAAAATATTTGGAAGGAAATCGGCAAGACCATTTACTTACATTATAATACATCATTAGCATACATTACCCAAACATCCAGTTTTAGCAAATCCAATTTTATGCATGTAATTTATACTGTATTGGGTAGAAAAGGAGCCGCTAATTTATCGAGTATTTTGAGACCTTGCACACTATTTATATTTGATTTATTTTCGGGGGATACCCTCAAACGGCCTGGCCCCACACCACCCTCAAAAGTCTGCCATGACATTATGTTAGGCACAACTATGCGCCTGAATGAAATATATGTACATGTATATACGGCCATGTAATGTAATATTATTTACCGCATTCAAATAAGGATATCATTGTCATTGAACATACTTTATACCAAATATGCATAGTACCGTAGTATAAAACTTCAATATAATCATGTTGTAACGCCATTCAAAACATTTGCTATGTCGGTACTTGGCAACACATTTAGTATGTACGCGCTGTTACACCGATAAACAAAATAACACTTTTTACTACACAGTATTGCCATTGTTGCACATTGTTGTTATTGTCACAAATACCAATGTTTCTTCGACTGCAGCATCATTATGCTATAACCATAATGATATATACACTCCGAGTCTCACAATGTTTAGCATGTTCTACTAACATAAGTATGTCATTTGAGATACATTTTAGTACATGGGTGATTTTGTTACCATGGTAACATGTATACATATTGAAATATTGAGGATACATGTATGTGCATGCTATTTGTAGTCGGGAGTCGTTGATTATTTAAAAAAAAAAAATGTTGCACAAAATGAAATACAAAATAACGAATTTACAGTTCTATCAATACATTATTATTTACTTTTGGGTTGTCATGGTAACATGGAATCATTTCAAATATTAATTGAGAAAAAATAGTTGTGAATTATATGGACAATATTCAATAAATATAATGCCGTGTATTGAATTTTACCTTTTTTGAAATCTACGTTTTCATAAGCCATACTCGTATATAGTCATGAAATTGATAAAAATGGCAGCCATTTTGAAAAGGTCAGCCATCTTGAAATTAAAAATATGTTGAGGCCAATACAGTTATATTGTCTTAAATCATGACAATCAATTATTTCCTGCAAGCTTCATGATGTTTGTGTCATAGAATTTTATTTCAATCACATAATCCCCAGCTTCCCCGTGTTACGTCACGTCATCTCGCATGTTTTAACGTCAAATTGACGTTGCAGTCCCTTGAAATGTGTCATTGGGTTGTTGTATCATTAAAAACGATATTGTCTGGAAAGTCTTTTAGATATCAAATCCAAATTTTCATCATAGCTTCCTGACATATTGAGTTACACTACTACACTGTTATTTTCAATTTGGGTGTGGGCCGATTTTTAGCCTTATTGCCCCTTGTCCTTTAAATTTTATTACGGTATTTTCACTACTCAATTTTGGAAATCAATATGTATTTTCACATTGCTGTGAGTATTTTGTACTCTCACCTTTGATAATCAATGCATATTCTGCTAATATACGTTTGTTTGTTTTGTTTATTGGTGTTTAACGGCCTATCAACAGCTACAGTCATGTAAGGCCGGGCAAACGGGTTCGAAGTGTGTGAAATACGCCAATAAGCACCTTATCTGGAGCTCTGATCATGCTCGCTTGGTAACGGTAGGAAATCCTAGACTCGCTCTGTTTCTATTTACCCCAATTCACCCCTAACTGGAATCGACACTGCCATGCTATATTTAAGACTATTCCAAGTATCAGAAAGGGGTAAATTGTTTTCAGAAGTAATCAGATTTTCGCAAACAGTGTCAGATCCTGATGAGACGGCTCGTTACGAGCCGGCTCATCTGGATCTGCACTGTTTACAAACATGCTACAGGTATGTAGTGTTGAAATAATGAGTCAATTTTGCCCTTCTAAACATCTTGGTTGTTTTGGGCCCCAAGCAGTACGTCTAGTACTTTGATTTTCTATTTATTCACAGTATTGGTTGTTCTCTCGGTGATTGCTTGCGGAACTAGTGCGGACGCTGTTCCTTGGTGGGTATGCCACGGCATGGCATGCAAGGTAGGCGTGGATTTCTGTAGCTCTCACACACAGAGGTGTGAGCCGTGCGAGGACTACAAGATCAGATGTTCCACAGAATTGCAGGACCAAAACTGTACAAGCTACTGTATGGGTGAGTATATTTCTGAGTCCATAACTCTAATTACATTACATTACATTACATTAGAGTTATAGTGAAGTGGTATTTCCAAATTTGCGTTGAAGTTCTTTGTTCACTTTATACTTTGTGGAGAGTGACCGAAGAAGTTTGCTAATACCTACTTTATTAGATGAGTTTGTGTTAATATTTTTGTATCATATTGTAGAATTTTCTCTCAATAACAATATAGCGAAGTATGAATGTCAACACCCTGCAGATTTTGTCTATGTTTTAGTGCGCAAAATGTAAATGCTATTACCGTACACAAATATATACTGTTGACTATGGTGTAGCGATGTAGTGCAACCTGTTGCCTATAAAGCAGACAACGTGCAGCTAGGGTGAGTGCGCCTGTAATCATTGGACCAGAACTGCACCCGCTTCTATATGGTACACATTTGGAACACACTTATGCCCCCATTAAAGGTACATGCCCACTCAGTAGGCACAAACTTTTCTTTCTATCAGAGACATCATCTGAGACATTTCCTGGCAAAATAAACATTCATTCACCATTACCCCACATATTGATTGGCAATATTATACATTTTATAATTATATCAGATGTAAATTTCCACACTGATATCAGGGGCGATAACCATATTTTCTTAAAAATGTTAACGGACATTACTATTTATTCTATGTATTTATTGTTTGATGTGCAATGATCATACTTTATAATCTGTCAAAAATATTATTTTTTCATGTAACGTATTTAGTTAGTATGAATCATTAAAAAATGTCATGCCTCATTTGCATATGAAAATAGCCAGATACCACCGCGAGTCGCTATCAGTAAAATAAATATTATTAAATGATTATATCTGTATAGCGAGCACTCGTATTTTTTTAGAACTTGTGGAATAGTGACACAATTATACACTTGTTTAATTCCTATAAAGAACATGTTGTGCCTACTGAGTGGGCATGTAACATGACCTTGACGTTTTTGATCTTCCCATGGTTGTGAAAACACTTCATTTTTTTACGTCAAAAAGTTTGTACAACTTTCTTCATCATCATATAACTTTAATATTACATGATGGATTGCTTCAATGTAATCATTTGGAACACACTCCATTAACATGACCGTTTTGACCTTTACATGGTTGTGGAAACACCTAACCACTTTTTATGTCAAAATGTTTCTTCAACCTTGACCTTTTTTGTGTTTTAAGCATGCACTTCTCTTGACAGATTTTGTGATGCTTACTTTAGCACATGCCCATGATCATGTTACGGTCAAATGCCTCGGCAGGCTGAAAACCGCTTCCGTGGCGGAATTCTTGTTGAATGTTTGAGCCATCAAAGTATGAAGAATGTTCAGTTTTCCCATACATGAATCGTGACCCATTTGTAATACATTGTAGTTATAGTTCACATATTGAATTTTTAATAAATTAACAGAGCTCCAGATAAGGTGCGTATTGGTGTATTTTACGCACTTATTTTAGCAGAATACGCATTGATTATCAAAGGTGGGAGTACATAATACTCACTGAAATGCGAAAATACGCATTGATTTTCAAATTGAGTGCAAATACTGTAATAAAGTTGAAAATTTACTTAGTTGAGCTGCAAAAAAGCAAACTCAAATAAGTGAATTTTTTAATTTGTTTTATTTTTTATCATTTGTTCCCTATTTAATCCTGTTAATAAGGAAGAAAATCAATAATACATTTGTAAAAGTAAAATACGCATTGAATTTGAAATCTGGGGGTATAATACTCTTTAGGTACAAAACTGATCTGGAGCTCTGTAAATTCATTGTTTGCCCTAGTTTCTCAACCACTAAACGCACTGCATTTCGTCTAAATTAATAGCATATTACCACACTTTCGCCTATATCTGTTAAATTAATCATAAATGTTGCATTAAGTACAAAGTTATATTTAGGAACTAAGGTCATGCCTTGTTCATGTAATTTCCAGTGATGCACGTCATATTACCGTATGTGCACGATCGATTTGGTGTACATCTATAACCACCAATCATGCAATACAGATAAGGAATTAGTAATTGAGTATTGTCACTCCATCATTACTGAAGCAATTGGGTATTTAAAAATATATTTGGGTGGGTAAAATAAAATCACACTACTATTAAGGTTCATCAGCAGACAGCAATTATTGAATAGTTTGCTTCGAAATGAAAACATATCTTGGCATGTCCAAGGAGACAATTCTAATGAAATACCAAGATTGTGGTTTTCGTGGAAAATAAGTAAAATATATGCTATATGTGTGGTCTGTTTATTGTTTTCTGTAGCATGATAAAGATACCACAAATTTTTCATTGCTTTTTGATACTCAGTGATTTCAATTGGGTTTTTGGCAATTTTAATTGGGTATTTAAGCAAATACGCAGCTTATCTGGAGCTCTGCAATAGTATCGTAATTTGAAACCACTTTCAAACGAACATATGCACACGAACATATGCACACGAACATATGCACATGATGGGGTGAACCAAACAATCAGACAGTTATTGTTCAGAGCTCCAGATAAGCTGCGTATTTGCTTAAGTATCCAATTAAAATTGCGGAAAACCCAATTGAAATCGGAAGTAGCGAGTATCAAAAAGCAATAAAAAAATTATGTACCTTTATCATGGTGTAGAAAACAATAAATAGAGCACAAATATAGCATGTTTTTCTTCTTTTTCCATGAAAACAAATCTTGGTATTTCATGAGATCTAATGAAATTCCAAGACATGTTTTCATTTAGAAGCAAACTATTCAATAATTGCTGTCTGCTGATATGTAAACAGCAGTGTGATTTTATTTTAGCCACTTAAAATACCCAATTGTTTCAGAAATGATGGAGTGACAATACTCAATTACTAATTCCTTATCTGGAGCCCTGATTGTTCACATATTAAATATTTACTAAAGTAATTTCTTCTTAAAAACTTTGTGAACTATAACTTACTAATTTCGACCTAGTGAGCAAGAAAATTTAGTTATTAAAAATTCAATATGTGAACTATAACTGTCTTATTGTTTGGTCCGCACCGTCGCGTGCACACGTTCATTTGAATGTCGCGCCACCCTAAATATATTTTTTAATTACGATAGTATTACGTTCACATAATTGACGGTTTTACACGAATCGATCATGTACACATCATAACATGGTGCATGTCACAGAACATTATGTCAACAAGTTGTGACCTTTGGTTTTAAAAATATCTTTGTACTTATTGAAACATTTAATGATTAATTTAATAGATACTGGTGGAAGTGTTGCAAAATGCGATTGAGAAGGAATGCTGTGCTTTCATTGGTCGTTAAACTAGGGCATATTTGGATATTCCGCGAGAATATAGGTAGAAGTGGCATAAGCACAGTAAACATTTACTACAGGGCTCCAGATAAGGAATTAGTTATTGAGTATTGTCACTCTATCATTTCTGAAGCAATTGGGTATTTCAAAATTTTGATTGGGTAAAATAAAATCACACTAATGTTTACACATTAACAGACAGCAATTAATGAATAATTTGCTTCGAAATGAAAACATATCTTGGCATTTCTTATAATTGTCTCCTTTGAGACAATTCTAATGAAATACCAAGATGAGTTTTCATAGAAAATAATAAGAAAAATATGCTATATTTGTGGTCTGTTTATTGTTTTCTGCAGCATGATAAATGTACCATCATTTTTTTATTGCTTTTTGATACTCGCTACTTCTGATTTCAATTGGGTTTTTTGGCAATATTAATTGGGTATTTAAGCAAATACGCAGCTTATCTGGAGCTCTGTTTACTAAGTTATTATCTGTTCTCGTTACAGATATTGCTGCGGTTACTAAAGAGGTGGTCATCAGGAGGGAAAAGGAAAGAAGTAAATATACTATACCAAGTTTGCCAATTTATCCCAAAACCTGGGATATACCGTAAAGATTATAATAGACGCCCATGCACTAAAAGACGCCCACCCCCACTTTTTATGTTGAAAAGGGCACATTTTTTGGCTGATTTTCACAAAATTAGTGCCTCTAATAAATGGCCAGTACTAACTTGAAACAAAATCGGAGCTAATTGTTCACTAGATTTCTTTTCTTTCTATTATTTCAAAGGCAACTTCCTTGAAATCGCGGAAAAAAAAAAAAAACATAATGCTACTTTCACTTACAAAAGTGGAATCGAAATTCGACTTTCCGGTGTCAGAGTAAATTCCTCATCAGCAGTAGCTATTTGCACGGACGTGGGGCGATCAGAAATTTACACGGTTACGGAGACGCCATTTTCAAAGCATCTCAAACCCATCTCGTATAATATGGGTGAAATTGACATCATGTTGGATTGTTGGCCGATATTTCCTAGGAGATGAGCAACAATAAATATGGCTTGTGCTGGACGTGGCTGTGGGCCGAAATTAATCGCACTGATACGGGCCGAAACGTCCATGGTCCGAAACAGTGACAGTCCGAAATGTCCGTAGGCGTAAATCTGATCAGCATTAATGATTGCCGCTGTCTTGATATATACCAGTATTTTAACATTTTTACCGACTGTACCATAATGACCCAAGTGGGCCGAAACGTCTTGGTCCAAAATGTTCATAAGGTACCAGTCCACCAAGATTTTATAATTTTTTAGCAATTCTTGGCCGAGCGAGCACTTCCGTAAGTTTTTTTCTCAGATATCCTCTTCATATATTCACAGAGGCTGTTTGCTGTATACACCTGTTACATTATCATGATTATATGTCAAGAAACTTTAGTAGCTACACAAACAAATTGGCATACAACTAAGAGCATTTATAATGTGTAAAAGTTAGCATTTGATGGTCAATTTCTGCACTTATTCCGTCATGGCCGCTGGACTAAAGGCGCCAGAAAGCTATGTGACGTGCGGAGTTTGCACCAACAAATAATGTGTGAATCAAGTCTACATGTATACCTGCCCACACTGATCATAGTCTGTACTGGTACTGAGTGATTTGTTTTCGAGCCACAAACCTCTGTTTCAGACTGTTAAAATTGTGCCCCAACGATCACAATTGGACGAACTTTGTATGGTTGGAGTTTCTAATGTATATGGTCATGGTGCACCACTTTAGTTTGAGCTGGCGATCAGCTATTGGCCAAATATGACCGATAATCCACGCCGGACGGCCTCCGATTCTGTGTGAGATTCTTTCGTACACGCAACTTTCGCTTTGGATGGGGTAATCAAAACGCGAATAACTCAATAAATACTTGAAACAGCGATTTGAAGTGAGTATATTCACACACCTAATACCTTTATCGATTGCCAGAGACATTATTTCATACATTTAATCGATGTTTATTGTGTTTGTGCGAATCGGAAAATAGAGGGCTCTTTCTATAATAGCCATATTCATTCCCACCTTCTATAAATAGAAGATGGTAATGCACGATACCAAGTGGGTGGGGTAATGGGATTTTTTTAATAGGCATTTTTTTTGTGTCATAGGTCCGAGTCTTCCACCTGTGGCTAGAATCACCTGTGCATTTGACATATAGACACCAACAAATATTACAGTTTAACTAATAAAATGTGGCATATCATCTTCCACTGATAAGTATTTACAACATGCTATCAATTATCTCATGCCAAAGTGCACAACATATTTGATATGTGCGTTATTAGTTTTGTTATTTCTAAAATCTATAATGTCCATGTTACACTGTGCAGAGCTCCATATAAGGTGCGTATTGGCATATTTTACGCAATTATTTTAGCTGAAGTGGGTGTACAAAATACGCACAGAAATGTGAAAATACGCATCGATTTTCAAATTGAGTATTGAAAATACTGTCATAAAGTTGAAAATTCACTTAGTTGAGCTGCAAAAAGGAAACACTCAAAAAATGAATGTTTAAATTTGTTATATTTTTTTATGTTTTGTTCCCTATTTAGTTTGAAGAAAATCAATACTCCATTTGTAAAAGTAAAATACGCAATGATTTTGAAATCAGGGGGTATAGTACGCTTTAGGCACAAAGCTTATCTGGAACTCTGACTGTGTAAATCATCAGGTCACTCCACTCAACTAATTGTATAACTACAGGTATGAGTATGACAGGTGTACCACATATATTCTGCTAGTAACACCTTTATGATAGCAGCACAAGTCCATAACAAATCAATATTTCTTATTTCACTCAATACAGTATATACATGGTAAAACTATGTGTACATATAAGATAGCCTATATGACTGTGCACTCTAGTTGGCCTGTGTAGAGTTTTCTGTCTTTTAAAAAACGGGCTCTTTTGTCGTCCGAAATCATACTTGGTATTGACTTGGCTACATAGCACGGATAGCACATTGTAAATAATTATTTTTAGAACGCATTGACCTAATTTCTATTAGTTTATCTGTCAAATTCTGAGCTGAGCTGTCTGTGTCAAATGCTACAAGAGGTAAGACTGGCCTGCAGCTTGTCCATGTTAAGATGGCAACTCGATGCACAGTAACATATACAACAAGAAGAACATGTTCAGATACACTTCATACAAACATTCAAACAGGGGACATGCCTTTTTTAGCTCACCTGAGCGAAGCTCATGTGAGCTATTGTTACCTCAATGTGTCCGTCGTCGTCCGTCGTCGTCCGTGAACATTTTCAAACGTCTTCTCCTCAGTAACCATTGGGTCTATAGTCACCAAACGTCATGGTCATGGTCCTTAGATAGGGGGATTACAAAATTGTTAAAATAACGTCATTACGTAATCCAAGATGGCCGCCGTCTAAAAATAGCACAAATTCTTAAAAAATCTTCTTCTCAAGAAACGCCAACCGGATTTCGACAAAACTTGGTAGGAATGATCGATGTACATTGCTCTTTCAAAGTTGTTAAAATGGTGACCCCGGGGTCAAAAATAGGCGTGGCCCGTGGGGTCAAATTGGGGTCAAATTTTATTTTTGACCGAATATGGTCATTTCATATATCAAATTGAAGGTATCAATGAGGCGATCACTGGTGCATTTTTTGTCGAAATCGGATTGTTATGTCATCCAAGAATGCCGCCGAAAGGTCAAAAGGTCGTTCTTTTATTAGAGATTTCAAAATTCTTCTTCACACGAACCGCTTGGCCCATGGTAGCCAAACTTAAAAGTTATGGTCCATGGGTGAAGCCTTTTCAGATTTGTTAAAATGGAGGTCATCGCTAATCCAAGATGGCCGCCGTCTAAAAATAGCATAAATTCTTAAAAAAATCTTCTCATGAACCGCTTGCCGGATTTCGACGAAACTTGGTAGGAATGATCGATGTACATTGCTCTTTCAAAGTTGTTAAAATGGTGACCCCGGGGTCAAAAATGGGCGTGGCCCGTGGGGTCAAATTGGGGTCAAATTTTATTTTTGACCGAATATGGTCATGTCATATATCAAATTGAAGGTATCAATGAGACGATCACTCTGGTCCATTTTCTGTCGAAATCGGATTGTTATGTCATCCAAGATGGCCGCCGAAAGGTCAAAAGGTCGTTCTTTTATTAGAGATTTCAAAATTCTTCTTCACATGAACCGCTTGGCCCATGGTCGCCAAACTTAAAAGTTATGGTCCATGGGTGAGGCCTTTTCAAATTTGTTAAAATGGAGGTCATCGCTAATCCAAGATGGCCGCCGTCTAAAAATAGCATAAATTCTTAAAAAATCTTCTTCTCATGAACCGCTGGCCGGATTTCGACGAAACTTGGTAGGAATGATCGATGTACATTGCTCTTTCAAAGTTGTTAAAATGGTGACCCCGGGGTCAAAAATTGGCGTGGCCCGTGGGGTCAAATTGGGGTCAAATTTTATTTTTGACTGAATATGGTCATGTCATATACCAAATTGAAGGTATCAATAAGGCGATCACTCTGGTGCAATATTTGTCGGAATCGGATGATTATGTCATCCATGATGGCCACCAAAAGGTCCATTTATTCAAGATTTTGAACGTCTTTTTCTCAGGAACCACATGGCCGATGCTGGGTGAAGCATTTTCAGATTTTGTAAAATGAGTCATCGCTTAATCCAAGATGACCGCCATCTAAAAATAGCACAATTTTTTTTAAACACATGAACTCAATGTCACATTCTCCTCTGGTGTTCATGGGGTCAGGTGAGCGAATTAGGGCCATCATGGCCCTCTTGTTTTAGTATCCATGCCTCGCCAGAAGGCGCGACATGCAGGCCGCGGCCATCTAGTTTATTAATAAATGTATTTTCGTCATGCTTCATGCGATTCCTAAATTACAATATATTGTTACTATAAATTATTGAGCAGCTTAACCATTTACAATGCTGAATTAAACATTTTTGTCTGCTGTTTATTTTTATTTTCCAATTTTTCTCATGAAAACCATTTTTTGACAGCACTTGATTCTAAAGTGCTGTCTTTTCCTGGAGGCATAGAAATATTTTCTTGGTAACATATTCTGTGACATATTTTTGCAGTTACTTCCTCAGTGGTTGTTTTTCTATAAATAGAATACCATGTTAGTGTATTTTGGTATCAAATTTATTGGTCTCGACACGGAAACGGTAGGAATTCCTTATAAACTTGATATCAAAAGACACAAACCTGATATTCTCTATAACACATCACAAGCTCGTAATATCAACAATTTACACCTCATGCACACCTACATGTATTTTGTTCTATTTGTTATGCATCAGTCAATGTAAGTCCCCGCCCCCCCCCCCCCCCCCCCCCACTCCGGGGGAATAGCGGGGCTTATATTTTCGTTGCTGTTAAAGCCGGTGAAGGCCCGCACTGCGGGGCAACATGGTCGGTAAAAGCCCCGGTAAAATGCCCCGCACTGCGGGGCCATCTGGTGATTTTAAATGTGAAATATTCTTGCACGAAAATGATGTGTTGTAGAGCAAAATGTCACTTATAAATAGTAGATATCTGGGAACTTTTATTAGTATGGGAAGCCATTATTACAACCCAAGCAGCTTTATTCGTTGTAGATGTAATTGGTAGCACATTTGGCCTGCTACTCGTTCTATTTCTAGGGTGGTTGACCTAGTGATATAGTTGTTTTTGAAACCGTTACAGTCGATGATCAGCTGGGTAATGACCGATATGTTTAGTTTTGTAAAAGTTCGAGTCTCCTAGCACTTTTTGGATTTCTTGACGAAACGCCGGGTAGGTCTGTTTCCGAACTTCGTGTAGTGCTGGGCATCTTAGTAGCATGTGTGACGCATCCTAGCTCCGCCTCCAAATGACAGTTAGGACAAGTAGGGTCGACTAAGTACAGGGTAAATATGTGTTTGTTGCTTTGAAATAGGTACGTTCCTGTTAATAGTAGTAACCAAATAAATAGCCGCTAACCTTTGGCACCACCCACGGACTCGGTAGAAGGAAGGTCGGATATGTGTGAATAGTATTAAATAGCGCAAAAGTGGACCTTGCATGATACAAACTTCTTAACCGTATTAACGCACGGACACACGGACGGTGCAAACACTATATGACACCGGCTCTTCGAGACAGGGTTCATAAAAAGTACACCCCCCCCCCCCTATTAATAGTATAAAATAAAATGCAGCACTTTATACTTTTACTTACATGGGGAGTGAGATATGGATTTTTCCAGTGGGGGGGGGGGGTGGGGGGGTCTCGGGATTTTCCAGGGGGGGGGGTCTCGGGATTTTCCAGGGTTTGTTAGGTAAAGAATCACTTTCCAGGTGGGGGGGGGGGGGGGGGGGTCTCGGGATTTTCCAGGGGGGGGGGGGGGTCTCGGGATTTTCCAGGGTTTGTTGGGTAAAGAATCACTTTCCAGGGGGTGGGTGGGGGGGGTCTCGGGATTTTCCAGGGGGGGGGGGGGTGGGGGGGGGTCTCGGGATTTTCCAGGGGGGGGGGGGGGTCTCGGGATATTCCAGGGTTTGTTGGGTAAAGAATCACTTTCCAGGTGGGGGGGGGGGTCTCGGGATTTTCCAGGGGGGGGGGGGTCTCGGGATTTTCAGGGTTTGTTGGGTAAAGAATCACTTTCCAGGTGGGGGGGGGGTCTCGTGATTTTCCAGGGTTGGTCGGGTAATGAATCACTTTCCAGGGGGGGGGGGGGGGGGGGGCGGGGGGGGGGGGGGGGTCTCGGGTTTTCCTTCAGTGTGTGTGGGGGGGGGGGTGGGGGGGAATGTCTCAGAATTTTCCACGTGTTGGGGGGGGGGGGCTGGGATAACGGATAACGGCAGTGCAATATAAACAGAGGAATTATTTGAAAACAATTTTGTTTATATTAAACAAAATTTGCCAGTATTAAACAGTCCACAGTGAAAGTAGATCGTATTAAATAGTTTAAAACCCATGTCACCCTCCCACACAACAGTATTCAGGTAAACATACATGTACATATCTTGATAACAGTCTGATAAAACCCCGGTAAAGCCCCGGTAAAGCCCCGGGGTATGTCCCCGCTCAATTTCTTTAGCAAACAGTTAAAGCCCCGGTAAAGTCCCCGCAGTGCGGGGCATCATGAAAGGTAAAAGCCCCGGGGTATGCCCCGGTAAAGCCCCGCCCCTCCCCGGAGGGGGGGGGGGGGGGGGTGGGGGGGGGGGGCGGGGATTTACATTGACTGATGCATTATGTCGCTCACATATCTTCTGAAAAATACATTTAGTGATGCCAATCCTGTAGTGTTATACACTGGTGATTATAATAGCAGCAGTGGCATCTCTCCATGGGGCCTGTACTCTTCAGGGGCCCATTGAACTAAACTTTGTACAACTAAAATGTTTGTACGTGCAGATTTAGGATCGTCTTGAAATTTCAATAGATGGATTTACATTTATTGAACATATGCTGCATATGCAACCTACCGTATTTATTCTAATAAACGCCCCCGGGGCTATGCAATTCGTGGGCATCAAAGCGTGGAAAATAGGAACAGAATGTGTTATTTTCACATACAAAAGCCATTTAAAACAATGTTTCTTTTGTATGTGAAAATAATACAAATTTGGAATGCAAATATGGGAGGGGGGGTGGGGGAGGGGGGGGGGGCTACTATTAGAGAGGAGGCTACTATTAGAATAATTACGGTATGCTCAATAAATGTAAATCCAATAATCGTTTACAAGAAAACATTGGTAATATGAAACTTACAGACTATTATAATTTTGCACTTATAAACATTTTAGTCGTACAAATGAAACTTACAGACTATTATAATTTTGCACTTATAAACATTTTAGTCGTACAAAGTTTAGTGAAACGGCCCCTGGATTCTAACAAACATCTCACTAAATACATGAGAATGCAGAAACTTGCATTATATCACATGACACCCTTAGCATTCTGGTTCACTGCTCTCATCAAACTAAAGCAAAATATCGTTACACTAAACTTTGTATGACTAAAATGTTTGTAAGTGCAAAATTATGATAGTCTGTAAATTTCACATTAATAATGTTTTCTTGTAAACAACTAGTGGATTTACATTTATTGAGCATAGGCTGCAGATGCAGCCTATGCGCATTAAATGTAAATCCATCAATTGAAATTTCCAGACGATATCTAAATTTGCACGTACAAAGTTTATTGAAACTGCTCCCAGAACAGTAGTGTGTTTCAAATATTCTCTGGTTACTGTGGTTGCCAACAATTTCACAATTGAACGTGAAATACCACACAGATTTCCACTGTCATAATAGGTTACACACCTCTATTGTTGCTCGTGGTTACAATTTGCTTTCTGACTTTAGTATTAAATTCCAATACTAATAACAAAGAATCTCCCTGTAGGCATGGAACACATAGGTACAGAGCTCCAGATAAGGTGCGTATTGGCGTATTTTACGCAATTATTTTAGCTGAATACGCATTTATTATCAAAAGTGGGAGTACTACGCACAGCAATGTGAAAATACGCATTGATTTTCAAATTGAGTAGTGAAAATACTGTCATAAAGTTGAAAATTCACTTAGTTGAACTGCAAAATGCTTTTTGCAGCTCAAATAAGTGAATGTTTAACTTTGTTATATTTTTTATCATTTGTTCCCTCTTTAGGAATGAAGTAAATCAATAATCCATTTGTAAAAGTAAAATACGCAATGATTTTGAAATCAGGGGGTGTTACCAGTACGCTTTACACACAAAGCTTATCTGGAGCTCTGTAGGTAGCTGCATAAGTTGTACACACGCCATGAGAAAATGAGTCTTATAAAGTCAGTACAACCAATGCCGCCAAGGATTAGCCTTGTATTAGATCTTGAAGATTTGATGTTGGATTTGACAAATTTCCCCACAATGCCATGTGCAGATTAGTGTTATCCACACTTGTGTGTACATGACATTGATGTTAACCCTTGCAATGCTGAATTAAACTTTGTCGTCTGCTGTTTATTTTTTAATTTCCAGTTTTCTTGGGACAGCAGACGGTAATTTTCTGTTTCAGCATTTTAAGGGTTAAAACCCTTTCACCCCTAAGTAACTGGAATGGATTTTGATATGCTAATTTTGCAACCAATCCAATCGTGGCAAAATAATTTTCAGACTAGTCAATTCATGAAAAGGGGGTGCATTTGTTCTCAAAAATATTATTTTACTTGCAAAAGTGCAGATCCTGATGAGACCGGCTCAACTGGATCTACACTGTTACATCATATATGCATTATATTATATGGAGATGTAAGATTTTTGTATGAGTATGATGTGTAATTGGGTCCAGTACTTGTCACCAATGCGGCCTGTGTTCGATCGGTGACCGGGGCAGTATGTGAGATGGTTTGGTGGTCACCAGACCGGACAAGCGGGTTTCCTCTGGGTACTCCGGTTTCATTTGTTTCAGTGCTCTCTCGCTTGTTTGTAATCGTTATAAAATAAACAGAGTTCAAATTAGGTCAATAGTGTTCTTATTTTCTTCTGGCACATATAGACACCACATCAGAATCATTCCTCTAGAGGAGGACACAAATGTCTTATGCTGATAAATCAATTTTTAGACCTTGACCCTTTCACTTTAAATAACTGGAATGGAATTTGATTTGTTAATTTTGCAACCAATCCGCAAAATGATTTTCAGACTAGCCACTTATGAAAAGAGGGTGTTTTGTTATCAAAAATATGAAAATTACTTGCAAAAAGTGCAGATCCTGATGAGACGGCTCGTCACGAGCCGGCTCATCTTGATCTACACTGTTTGCCAATACCACTCACTATACAGGCCTGTGTTGGTGAAAGGGCTAAACTGCAAGAAACAAATATTGATCATCTACAATACAAAATAAACCGTAGTTGACAAAATTTAATTCAGCATTGTATGGGTCAATTAAACCATTTAAAATTTCACAAAACAAAACTTGTGTATGGTACACCATTTAAAAGTTTAAAGGTTATTCAGTCGATTTATGATGATATCTAGTGATTATTTGACTCGGACTAGTGATCAGTTATCGGTAGTATTCACATAGGTCGTCTATACAACAATATATAGGCCATATCCATGTTCTCTCATTATAATCCTGTATCACACTACTTCGCGTATTTGTGTGAATTTTGGCATGGCCTTGTGCCTTGTAATGAGCTTCCAACAGTAACAAGTCTATATATGGCCTTGTGCCTTATAATGAGCTTCCAACAGTAAAAAATATATATATTTCTGACCATTCTTTGTGCTGTTAATTATTAACATCTCGTCTCGCAAGCTGTTGGTGTTCCTGATGAATATTGGTACACGTGGAACCAAGTCTTTTAACCCTTTGAACCCGAAAGCCCGCTATATCGGTGTATTCAAACAGTGCAGATCCAGATGAGCCGGCTCGTAACGAGCCGTCTCATCAGGATCTGCACTGTTTGAAAGTAATTTTCATATTTTTGAGAACAACAAATAACCCCTTTTTATAAATGGAATAGTCTGAAAATCATTTTGCGATGATTGGATTGGTTGCAAAATTAACATATTGCAGCCCATTCAGTTACTTAGGGTTGAAAGGTTAATGATGTGTATTAGTCATATCCCTAGTGAAAATGTGACTGAGATTTCACTGAAATCCCAGTGAAATTCACTGAGATTATCATATCCCGGTGTTATTTCCAAATCTCAGTGAAATTCGATGAAATCTCACTGAATTTCAGTGAAATCACAGTGAATTCCCGGTTCAGCTTCCAAGTGAAATTTCACTGAGAATCTCAGCGAGATTTCAATGAAATAATGATCATTTCCAGATCCCAAACTCGCAGCAAAAAAAAAAAAATTAAAAAAAAAAAAAAATTGTTTTTGCTGTCCAAATATTGAGGGGGCGGTCGCCACTTGTCCCGGACAAGTGACTTGACAAAAGTGACTTGTCCTGGAAATTATAATTTACGTATACATATTCCGGGGAGTCCACTCATTTGACCGTCTCGAAGATGAAATCACGTCTATATTTACAATATTTAATGTCTATCAGTATGTTCGCGGAACGGTAAATAATAAACTTTTTGAAATTTCAGTTTTTTTTTGTTGGCAACAGCTGTTAATTCGCTAATTACAACTGCAGCTCCATTATAACGCGATCGCGTATAGCGTATAGCGCGATCTCCATTATAACGCGGGTATCTCGTGGATCACAAACAAATATTAAAAAAATAAAGAAAAAGGAAAAAAAATCAAATAAATCAAAAAAAATCGTCGGACGTCGTAGTCATCGTGTAATTAGTTGATTCGTGATTTCTGTAAGTTTATTCAAACAACGACATTCAAAGTACATGAAATAATTATTATTAGTATGTTAGCAAATGTAATACCTTTAATCAGGTAATCATGTTAATATGCATACAGTGCAGTATCCGTGCCAGGGGATATATGAATTCCAAATCCAGATGCGATTACACCCGACACATATTACACAGACGAGATTTGTGATGCTTTGTGCAAAAAAATCGATACATCCAGCTGTGTGTACAGGTGTTTATTGTACGACCTCATTCAGCACAAGGCTGTAAACTGTGTGACCTTTAGGCTATGTTTTGAAATGTTACTGATTCGGCTCATATTTAAGGGTGGGAATTGGCTCGAACACCTTCCATACCCATGTTACTGATTGGTCAACACGTCTTTTGATGTCCCACAGACGTCGCGAACGTGCGACTTTCATCATCGCATCACGGGGCAATCATGCAGTAACCCATTTCATGCTGAGGATACACTTATGTTTGCGGACAAATATTTTCCTTCTATGAACTCAGAAGTATATGCCGCGACCACCATTTATTCCGTCTCGTTGAGACGGTTCAAATGAGTGGTCACATCGAATACTTTCATTGAGAAATAACAAAAATATATTTTTTTTTTTAAATAATTTCATACCCGTAAATGTGTATTCCGAAAGGTCTATCGCCATATTTCGCCGATATCGATTTCCAAAATATTTTTCCGTAAATGGTGTTGACAAGTTGACACAAACTTCAGAGTTCATGCGGAATTGTCGATGGGATTATGCTTTCAAATTCGAATAAATTAATCTAATCAGGGTCACAGCTAGTATATCACTTTTCTTGCTATATACACAGTATAGCAGCTTCTGTGTAAGTGTGTATCGCCACAGGGAAGCCGACACACGCCCTAGGCGTTATCGATCGATGAAATGTTACAATTTAGGATTAGTCTAGTGAAGAAAACAGGCTTGTGGCGGGACGTTTCAACGGAAAATAGTGACTTGCCCGGGACTAACTTTCAGCATAGAGCCACTTGCCCGAGACCAAAACCGACTTGTCCCGGGCGTCGGGCGTGCCGATTTGTACAGCCCTGCTGCTGCCACGTTCCGAAGCCACTGTATTATAATTATGTGTCATAAATATTGTTTTATCATGTATTAACTTAATTGGATAATTAACTGGGGATTAACCAACTCGATCCCACTGATAAAAATGTGCAATGTCTGCGAGTGCTTTGGTACTAGCTACCGGCTTAGAAATGATTTGCGGGCTGTTTATATCTCATGAGATGGATTTTGATTGACAGAAAATTGAATGACGTACACCGAGACATTTGCATATAAATCAACATAGGACTTGCCTACGCGACGTAAATAATCCCAAAAGTTACGGCCTCGTCGCCCATCAAATCATTAAATTATCCATATTATGCATATATTTATGAAAATTACAAAGAAATATCTTTTATTTGATACTAAATTTGTGTTTCGGAACCTAATATTGAACTTCGCATTCAATTTTTCAAAGTACCCTTCCGCGCAAATTCTGTCCACTCGCACGCGGGCGCCATTTTGGAAAATCAAAATCCTATTCGCGGGTATACCTGGTTGAGAAAATCTACCAACAGTTCGATCTACAAAGCGTTGATTGTTCCAGACATGTTGTAAATTTAAGGTAAGTATCTTAACTGTAGTTTATTGATGTTTTCTGTCACAAATATGATGTTTAAACGGTTTAAATTATCATTAAATTGCCATCCGAAAGGCCGATGATTGCAACTTTCTGCTTCGACGAAAAGTGCGAAAGTTTTGTTTCACGATTTACGTACGAATCGATATATTCTGATGGAATCCTTTGATGTCGAGAACTAATAATGTTTATTACATTATTAATTATTTATTTCAATCTGATTTGGCTAACTCTATTGTAAAAAAACGTAAACAAAATCCGTAAATATCTTGGAGAATTTCCGCGATTTCGTACCTACGTAGTTTCGTCCTTTTGCAACTTTTTCCAATCGATGTTACCGGAACCCGAATTTCGTGATATTTCAGTTGGGTATTAACTAAATATGCATAATTTATGCACATCGAAGTTCACAAATGGGTATTTTAAGTGAATTTAAAGTTTACTTTACTATTCTTCTAAAATATTGACATAAATCATTAAATGTTGTTTTGAAACATGTATTTTATTTTTGAAAGCAAACTGTTTTATTTTGGAGGCAATGAAACATTGTCATAGGTAACAAAAAATAACTTGCAATTATATATCCTCATTTGTAGCTGTGAATGGAGAAATGGGGCATATGGGATTTGTTAGCAGTGCAGATCCTGATCAGACTGCGGATGCACAGGCTGATCTGAATCTACACTAGACACAAAACCCATAAGCCCATTTCTCCAGCCACAGACACTAATTATGAGAGGCCGGGGGGTGCCATTAATACCTGTAACCCACCTTCTTTCCCTACTACCGTCGCTCTGCCACACAATTTCATATATTTTTCAGCAGTGAAAGACGAGCATGGATTATCCCGGCCCATACTGCCAGTCTCTGAACCTGACTACACAAGACGTTGCATCAAGGACATTCACAAACATAAAAACCTTGTCAAATGGACTGAAGACTTATGCAGAGAAAAAAAAGGCTAAAAAAAACATGAACTGAAATATGAAAGTGAAGCCGGCCGCAGACATGTATCCATAACTTGGATAAATTTACATTAAGAGTTAATTCTAGTTCGAGTTATTTTTATTTCACTGAAATAAAGTGGGATCTCACTGTAATCTGGTGAGATCCCAGTAAAATTTTGAGAAATCCCGATGAGATCCCACTGAAATCTGGCGAGATCCCAGTGGGATTTCACTGAAATAAAGTGGGATCTCACTGTAATCTGGCGAGATCCCAGTGAAATTTTGAGAAATCCCAATGAGATCTCAGTGGGATTTCACTGAAATCTGGCGAGATCCCAGTGGGATTTCACTGAAATAAAGTGGGATCTCACTGTAATCTGGCGAGATCCCAGTGAAATTTTGAGAAATCCCAATGAGATCTCAGTGGGATTTCACTGAAATCTGGCGAGATCCCAGTGGGATTTCACTGAAATAAAGTGGGATCTCACTGTAATCTGGCGAGATCCCAGTGAAATTTTGAGAAATCCCAATGAGATCTCAGTGGGATTTCACTGAAATCTGGCGAGATCCCAGTGGGATTTCAACCAAATTTTTCAGTGGGATTTTAACAAGATCTCACCAGGATCACAGTGGGATTTTACTGAAATTCCAGTGAAATTTCACCGAGATCCCAATGGGATTTCACTCAAATCCCATTGGGATTTCAACCAAATTTTTCAGTGAAATCACACTGTGATTTCACTGAAATCCCATTGGGATTTCAATGGGATTTCGTTCACATTTTCACTAGGGATAAGTCTGGTTGGATAGATTTATAATTCATGAATTCTCTTGAAACCTGAGGTGTTTCATTGTTTACAGTTTACATAGTCGTATTGACATTCTATGGATTTTCTTCAGATTTCTATCAATCTCAGACCTCAGATGGTCGCGTGGAGATATGGTAATCTGTGCATTTTTTTTGTAGCGTTACTTTCAAGAGATATTATATCATTATATCAGTGATATAGATTGATTCTGAATATCATTTACATGCCCGTTATTGTGGATAGCTGTAGCCCATAAAAGTGATCAGAATGACAAATATATATATCACTGTGGCTGGAGAAATGGGGCTTTTTGGGATTTGTGAGCAGTGTGGATCCTGATCAAATAGCACACTCCTGTAGCCGGCTAACAATGTAAATTGCTTGTTAGAAGGTGTTTCATTGATGGAAAGACAAACTGTGCACATCCTAAGTACATATTTAGGTAATAACCCTTAGACCGCTACTCACAACAATTTTCGTTTGCTGTTGGTTTTATATCTTGCCTTATTTCTCAATAAAAACAATGGAAATGATTCTGAAGTGCTGTCAAAGCATGTTGTAAATTATTCTAAAGTGCTGTCAAAGCATGTTTTTAATGATAAAAATGGGAAATAGAAAATAAACAGCAGACAACAACAAAATTAAGATAGCTGTCTAAGGGTTAAACAAAGTTATTTGCATTAATTTGTGCCAAAGAATGACTTGGAGACAGATAAATGTATGCTGGCTTGTTTGTTTCATATGTGTTATGTTTTGGAAAGTCTTATTGACAAGACTGATATGAATTTGTTGGTGTGTTATTGCTGAATATAAATGCATAAGCTCAATTTATCTCCTTTAATTAACCCATTCACAGGTATCTAAATTTACAAACAATTTTCTTTTCCATTTTCTACATTTCTCAATGAAAGTATGTATTGTTACCACTCATTTTAACCATCTCTTTGAGATCGTTCAAACGGGTGGTCACAGCATATAGATAATATATATCAGCGCTACAAGTGTTAAACATGTCTCATTATTGTGATTGTAGATGGGCCGATGGTCAGTAAGACAGCCAGCAGGCGACGGGGAGTTCGAACCCACAGGAAGTCCAAGAGAATGGCAGCCCGGCGAGACGGACACAGTTCAACCGAGGTGGAAAGCTCCAAGTCCGTCTCAGAAAGGTAATACCACACTGTGAATATAAAACTTTTCAGTATGTATTTGTCGTATTCAAAAGCAAGCTGTTTAATTGGTTGAAACTTCGATCAAAACTAGCAGTTTGATTAGTGGAACCTGAATATCAAACTACTTGCTATGGCACGGATGCACAGTTGTACAGACTTGGGTTTTCAGTCGTCTCCGATATTCAGGGGTCAAAATGGCTGATCAAAGTTAAAATTGAAGCATGAAATGCAATCTTAATGGGTGGCTGTGACTGGAGAAATGGTTATGGGTTTTGCGACCAGTGTAGTTCATGTTCAGCCTGTGCATCCACGCAGTCCGAGTCACAGCCACATATGTTTTACATGGCACAATTGACACACATTCTGCAAAAGTAGATTCCAAGTGTCAAATTATCCCAAAAGGAACTGAAACTGAAAACTCTGTTGTGGCTACCTTTCACCTCCCTAATATAATATATAGGCTACCTTTCACCTCCTAATATATCTTCCATCTTTTACACACCAGCTTTATCTTAAATTTAATATTTAAATTTAATATTTTTATTGAATTTCAGATATGACTTGAGATGTAATCTGAAACATGCACAGGACTGACTCTTGCCTCCTTTGTGATTACAGAATATCTGAGCTTGATATCAAGATCATTGTTGATCCTGTTTTTAGTTGTACGTCAATCAAGCTTACACTGACTGTGCTAATATTATCACAGATCTTGAATGCTTGATGTTGTTTATTACTTATATCATTTACATGTCTACTACATCTGTTTTCCTGTTCTGCTACCCTGCTATTCATTTCAGTTTCTCATATGTATTGATCGGATCATCTTTATAGCCGTTTTCTTGGAGAAGTATCATCTCTGTCGTAATTACTGTTATTGTGATGCATACACAGTGGAACGTTTCTAGCTGGCCACCCTGGAATATCCTCAGTGGAACCTCTCTTAACTCTCTCAACACCACATACCTGTATAGTGGTATTGGCAAACAGTGTAAATCCAGATGTGTGCTTTGCAATCATGGACATACATTTCCATTGTAGATAAATCACAATATTAAACACACTGAGATTGTGTGTCTGGTTTAGAGAGGTTCCACTGTGCTTTCTACTAAACATATTCGTTCCATTTCCAGTACGGAACACAGACCACCATTACTACAGCGGAAATCGGACGAGAAACTAAACCGCAAAGCTCTTGCTCAGAAAGCTCTGGAGGACAACCTAAAGAAGAACGTACCTGAGCCGGTGTCAGAGGCCGCCAATACCCCTGCTACGTCCGACCGCATGGGCGTTGCTGGGGCTGTAGAGCCCGACATTGAGGACAGCCTAGATGAAGCCCTACGTGCATCGGGTAATGCCCCGGTCCAGGTGGGGTCATCAGTGTCCGTGACCTCCAGCCAGGATGACACACCCATGCTGCAGAAACTGAAGGATATGAATAAAAAGTATGTCACATAATTATGTGTGTGAGGTTTGATATACAGTGACAAGACTGCACAAAGTAGCACAAAATAACTTGTTGAACTACAGTGACTCTGATCAGATTATTTCGATTAAAATGTTGCAATTTCCACTTTCTTCAGCTGGTGAACCAACTATTCCGAGGTTCTTTCTTTTGTCAGCCATTGATTATGCAGACACAATAGTAATTTGTGTGTTGATTGTGACATATATGGCCATTGACTGGGGAAGGGTACCTTATGACATTATGCGGCCATACACTGGTAGCCATTCCATCAATCGAACATGATGGTATGCATTTGAATAGCAGTTTTGATCAGTCTATGCTTACCATGATCAGGATCTACATATATATTGTCTTCTTTCTCAATAAAACATGGTTTTTCAGCACTTTAGAATCGTTTCCATCGGAAATAATTCTAAAATGCTGCCAAACCATGTTTTGATGAGAAGAATGGAAAATAGCACATAAACAGCAGACGAAAAAAATTAATTCAGAAGTGTAAGGGTTAAGCACCATTCAATTCTATTCCCTTTTCTCAGTTGGAGGTCCATATACGATTCTGTTGCAATATTATTTTAAACTTTACAGGGACCAGTCTGCTATGAGAAAAAAAGAAATTCCAAGATCGCTGAAAGGGGAAGATGTGTCGGGTAAGAATAGATATTTGGCACCGAGATTTGACACATGGGGCTTTTAGCCTTTATGACCAGTGTTGACCAAGTCAGGCTGCACTTCCACACAGTCTAATCATGGTTTGCACTGTTTGCCATTCAATTATAATATTGGCCACTCGTTTCATAAATCTTGTATCAAATGAACACTTGTTTGTGTTCCTTTAATACTGCATTTTATTGGTTTTCGCAGTGTATTAATACAATGTATTTAAGATCATAATACACGATTATAATAAATACACAAATTAGACCACTACAAAGAACACATTACCTTGTCAATAAAGTTTTAATGTATCATGATGTGCTTGTGCTATAAATTGAATCTAACGTTTGTGTTGATTTAATATTTACTAAAGTCATTCAGAGCTCCAGATAATAAATTAGTAATTGAGTATTGTTACTCCATAATTTCTGAAGCAATTGGGTATTTCAAAATTTGAATTGGGTAAAATAAAATCACACTACTGTTTACACATTAACAGACAGCAATTATGGAATAGTTTATTTCGAAATGAAAAAATGTCCTTGGAGACAATTCTAATGAAATACCAAGATGTGTTTTCATGGAAAATAAGAAAAATATGCTATATTGGTGGTCTGTTTATTGTTTTCTCCAGCATGATAAAGGTACCACAATTGTTCTCATTGTTTTAGCTCACCTGAGCGAAGCTCATGTGAGCTATTGTTACGCAATGTGTCCGTCGTCGTCCGTGAACATTTTCAAACGTATTCTCCTCGGTAACCATTGGGCCTATAGTCACAAAACTTCATGGTCATGGTCCTTAGGTAGGTGGATTATCAAAATTGTTAAAATGACGTCATTACGTAATACAAGATGGCCGCCGTCTAACAATAGCACAACTTCTTCAACAATCTTCTTCTCAAGAAACGCCAACCGGATTTCGACAAAACTTGGTAAGAATGATCGATGTACAATGCTCTTTCAATGTTGTTAAAATGGTGACCCCGGGGTCAAAAATAGGCGTGGCCCGTGGGGTCAAATTGGGGTCAAATTTTATTTTTGACCAAATATGGTCATGTTATATATCAAATTGAAGGTATCAATGAGGCGATCACTCTGGTACATTTTTTGTCGAAATCGGATTGTCGGATCAGTTATCGAGGTATCCATTCAAGAATTAGTATTCACATAGGTCGTCTATACAACAATATATAGGTCATATCCATGTTCTCTCATTATATTCCTGTATCACACTACTTAGCGTATTTGTGTGAACTCTGGCATGGCCTTGTGCCTTGCAATGAGCTTCCAACAGTAACAAGTCTATATATGGCCTTGTGCCTTATAATGAGCTTCTAACAGTAAAAAATCTATATATTTCTGACCATTCATTGTGCTGTTAATTATTAACATCTCGTCTCGCAAGCTATTGGTGTTCCTGATGAATATTGGTACACGTGGAACCAAGTCTTTTAACCCTTTGAACCCGAAAGCCCGCTATATCGGTTTATGCAAACAGTGCAGATCCAGATGAGCCGGCTCGTAACGAGCCGTCTCATCAGGATCTGCACTGTTTGAAAGTAATTTTCATATTTTTGAGAACAACAAATAACCCCTTTTTATAAATGGAATAGTCTGAAAATCATTTTGCGATGATTGGAATGGTTGCAAAATTAACATATCGCAGCCCATTCAGTTACTTAGGGGTGAAAGGTTAATGATGTGTATTAGTCATATAAGTCTGGTTGGATAGATTTATAATTCATGAATTCTCTTGAAACCTGAGGTGTTTCATTGTTTACAGTTTACATAGTCGTATTGACATTCTATGGATTTTCTTCAGATTTCTATCAATCTCAGACCTCAGATGGTCGCGTGGAGATATGGTAATCTGTGCATTTTATTTGTAGCGTTACTTTCAAGAGATATTATATCATTATATCAGTGATATAGATTGATTCTGATGAGCTGTCAATTAAGTTTCATCAAAGAAGTATGATAAAAACAAACACATATACATGCAACTTTGTTATGCCATGTGTAATCTTGAGTGAACTGTAAAATGAGGGAAACAAACTTAATCTTCTGCATTTTTTAAATATGTATTTTGTTTCTTAGCAAAAACATGTTTTGTCAGCTCAAATGGAGATGATTTGTGAGTGTTGTGAAAAATGTGTTCTATTTTGTGGATAAAAGAAGATTGCATGCTGGGTTAACAGTTTGAACTTTGCTTTGAAGAATAAAATCATGCACTGGTACATTCAATTTGGCAATTAATTGCATTCATTCAATATACATGTTTACATCATTGATATAGTGTCGGGACTACAAAGGGTTCTGTCATCCAACGAATGTGGCAAAATTTGATAAAGCGTAGTATTTCTATTTACCGGTACTTGTTTTTGGATATACATGTGTGATAAGTGTTGGAGAAACAACAGCATATGGGTAAGCATGCATCATTGAGTTTAACCCTTAGACCGCTACACACAACAATTGTCATCTGCTGTTGCTTTATATCTAGCCTTATTTCTTCATAAAAACATGCTTTGACAGCACTTTAGAATCATTTCCATTGGAAAGCATGTCGGAAATGATTCTAAAGTGCTGTCAAAGCATATTTTTGGTGATAAACATGGAAAATAGAAAATAAACAACAGACGACAAAAAATACTATAGCGGGGTAAGGGTTAACATCATTTAACTATATTTGAACTGCCAAAGATATACCATATACAAATGGAATAACAACTGCTCATCATTTGCATATGAATATCATTTACATGCCCGTTATTGTGGATAGCTGTAGCCCATAAAAGTGATCAGAATGACAAATATATATATCAAATTGAAGGTATCAATGAGGCGATCACTCTGGTACATTTTTTTGTCGAAATCGGATTGTTATGTCATCCAAGATGGCCGGCGAAATGTCAAAAGGTCGTTCTTTTATTAGAGATTTCAAAAGTCTTCTTCACATGAACCGCTTGGCCCATGGTAGCCAAACTTAAAAGTTATGGTCCATGGGTGAAGCCTTTTCAGATTTGTTAAAATGGAGGTCATCGCTAATCCAGGATGGCCGTCGTCTAAAAATGGCATAAATTCTTAAAAGATCTTCTTCTCATTAACCGCTGGCCGGATTTAGACTAAACTTGGTAGGAATGATCGATTTACAATGCTCTTTCAAAGTTGTTAAAATGGTGACCCCGAATATGCTCATGTCATATATCAAATTGAAGGTATCAATGAGGCGATTGCTCTGGTGCAATATTTGTCGGAATCGGATGATTATGTCATCCATGATGGCCACCAAAAGGTCCATTTATTCAAGATTTTGAACGTCATTTTCTCAGGAACCACATGACCGATGCTGGCAAAACTTCATAGGAAGTTAAGATCCTTGGGTGAAGCATTTTCAGATTTGGTAAAATGAGAGTCGTCGCTTAATCCAAGATGACCGCCATCTAAAAATAGCACAATTTTTTTAAAAAAAAATGAACTCAATGTCACATTCTCCTCTGGTGTTCATGGAGTCAGGTGAGCGAATTAGGGCCATCATGGCCCTCTTGTTTAAATTAATTTGTTCCCACGAAATAACAATTTGTTCCCTCAATTTAACAATTTGTTTCCTCGAATTAACATTTCGTTCCCACGAAATGACAATTCGTTCCCTCAATTTAACAATTCGTTCCCTCGAATTAATAATTTGTTCCCACGATATAACAATTCATTCCCACAAATTAACAATTCGTTCCCGTGGAAACGAATTGTCAATTGTCAATAAAAAAATAAATAATTCTACGTCCCCTGCAGTGCTCCGTTGCAAAGCTATAGTCTGCATAGCAAAGGATTGTTTTCTATATAGTCAGTCCTGAAATTGCCATATGGAAACTGTCAATATTTTACCGAATTTCATAAAATAAAGAAAATTGGCTCATTCTTAAATTTTGCTAAAGGAAATATTAATGAATAACTATTGTTTTTTCGCAATAAAATCAATATTTGATAGAATTTCCTTGAATTATATTTTTTGGCGAGGGTGACTTCTTTGTTATTGATGAAAACATCCTTACATTTAAATATTTTTGAGATATACATCAAGGTGCATGATCACGTGGTTACAACAACAACAACACCAATTACTGAAAATTCCAGAAGCACGTATTCTGTTATATTGTCCGTATTATCATGATTATGTAATGGATTTTAATGAAATATGGCTCATCAAACGAGTCTTGTTAACTAAGCTGCATTTGATGGTCTCGGTACTTTGGCCCAAATTCTGTCGTTTTTGCGAAGAATTGATTTTCGTGTTTACTGTCAAAGACGACATGTATGTGCCGAAGTCCCGAGACCACCAAATGCAGATCATGAAGACGCTTTTGCTGCGTTTGATTTAATCAAAATCTGTTGCATATTAAGGAAACTATTAAATAATATTTACTTTGGAGTGGGCGGCCTTTCTGCACTTTCAGATATTGTTGTTGTTGTGGTAACCACATGATCATGCACCTTGTACATGTAATGTGTTTGATAGCCAGAAGTTCGTCGGCAGAAAAACGTGGAACAATCAGTACATGTAGTTCTATGTCTTATTACTGATGCAAGTAACAGTAACCTTGGTAACAGTGAGAATACACTGGCCAGACCCAGACGTGGATGCGCATCCACAGTCTGATCAGGATATATACCCACTGCTACATTAGGCCTTTATTTTTTATTTGTTTCTTTTACGACCAAATCTCTGAAGTGCCGTATGAGGAAGGGAAAAAAAATAAAATAAAGAATTTGCAATTTTATTTTTTCGACGGGCGTTATAAACTGTACGAAGAACATAAAAAGTCATTTTATTTATTAGTAAAATATAGGTTTGTACATCTATATCTTTGCATAAATTATATGTAGTCTTATGTTATTTTAAACATTACAATAAATACAATACTTAACATGTGCAACAAACGCTTCTAAACAATAAATTACAGGGTGTGGGGTCACATGGTTTCCGAACGGTGTGATGTATGATTTTAGATATGTTTACAGTACATTTTTTCTTTAATATCTTTAATACTAATGGAATGATGATTTTGATGAAACATAGTGCAGGAAATGTGAAACTGTTTCTCCATTATTCTACAGTTTGCTGTAATCTCATATCTGTTGTTTTGAAGAAGAATTGGTTACCGTCGACGTAAATAAAAATCGAGAGCAAGTGAAATTAAGAAATACCCAGTACCTGATTCTTAATGAAGGTTTGGATTTTGTAAAGAACGTTTAGATCAAAATTCATCATGTTTTGGCACCACATCAGAATCGTCGCCACAGGAAAAATATTGAAGAAATAAAATCTCAACAAAAATGGACAAGCGAGTTTTCACATGTTTCTCTTTGTTGGCAACAAAAAGTTTACATGTTATGTTTCAATTGCACTATATATTCCGCATTACGCAACTTCCAATACAAATACCCGATGCAATTCTGGGAATAAATACATAGGGCTTTTCCATTTATTTTTCCCGGGGGGGGGACTGGCTTTTTAAAACAGCATGGTGGTGGTCGTATTAATTTATTTATTTTTCTACTGGGTGGGGTCTACGCCATTTAAAATAGGTAGGGGTATTTTCTTTTTCTTTTTATCCTTTCTGGTGGTGGGGGGTTAAGTTCCCCTATGATGTTGGTGGGTGGTTATTTTCCATAAGTATTAATGTGGGTGTTGGTGTATCAACACCGACATTGAATGTTCACTGATCAACGTTGATCGAAAGTTATTAAGAGTTGTCGTTCTTGCAATCCAGCGATTCGGCCTAGTTCGATTGGTCCCAGGTATTTTCGCCCATAATCCCGTTCGCACCCCGGTCGTTTCGCCCTTATTCCCGTTCGCCCCGGGTCGTTTCGCCCCTATATATATAATGTTCGGCCGGCCTAGTTCGATTGGCTGTCAGACATCTCACCAGAAGACATCGCGTACACGAGTGTTCGTTGGTCTCCGCGTAAACAACAAGTTCGCGGAAGTAGCGAAACTGACGAACATGAGTGTATTATTTCACGCTATTCAATCCTGAACGATTAATTATCCTATTTATTACATTTCTACTACTTAATTTCCTTATTTTTAATAATATTTGTGTTTTATTGAAGAACCTATGTGCGTATGAATGTTTATGGGCGTGTCTTATTTACTACGTAATGTTGACGTAGCTCATTCATAAAAGTTTTGGATTCATAAAAAAATGGCGCCTTTCTGTCTAATGGACTTCAGTGGATTTTAAGATTTATGGCATACACGTATAGGGTCAGTACCAAGTCGATGGTATATCATGTATAATGATTAATATTTATAATAATGTGTTTTATTAATATAGAACAAAGAGCAGCTTGATATATTCTTTCACAGATATGCTGTTCACAACGTCTACCAATAACAAACCAGTTAGTGCCCTAATGTCGACACACATCAACACACATTATTTATGACCCGACTTTAGCAATATTAGTTGACCTCAGCTTCCGGTAGTGGTAATAATCAAACAATTTCACATATTTCTCCCTAAGAATAACATTTTCTGGTGGTGGGGGTTAAAGGAGAAATAAATTCTGGTGGTGGGGGGTGTTTTATGCAATTTCAATTATGTCAATTTATTTTTTCTGGAGGTAGGGGTTAAATGGTGGTGGGGGTGTTTTATGCAAAAAATAAATTCCTGTGGTGGGGAGTTATGCAAAAAATAAATTCTGGTGGTGGGGGGTATAATTTTGTAAATTCGGTGGTGGTACCCCTTAAAAAAAAAGCAGCCAGTCCCCCCCCACCCCCCCAGAGGGAAATTTTACTGGAAAAGACTTACTGTATCGCTGTAACATAGTAAGTAGTAGCCTATGTGATTTTTGCTCTATGTATGTTGAAAGCATAAAACACTTATGCTGGGAATGTACCCATCTGCAACATATTTGATCTCGGCCAAGAACTTACCTAAATGACAAGGTTATAACATGCATAATGAATGAATGTTAAAAATATTTCTTCAGGAATAAATGATAATGCTCTTTTGGCACAAGAACTTAATTTCATCGTTACTGTAGGAAAATATTTCATATTAAAATGTAAATATGAAAAATGCGATAAAATGTTTGAATCATTCATAAATTACTTGAAGAACAGAAATCAGATGGAACAGAAAATAGTCATATAAAAACTTGAAGGATAAACGAGAAGCATTATCAAGTGGGGTAGGTTTAATATTCAGTTAAACAGGTCTATTTGATAGGAACACATTGGAAATATTTCTTCCTTCTTTTTTCTCATGATTATCTCCCCTAACTTTAAGCTCTTCTCAACACTACTTTCTAATAGTATACATTTTGTATGTAACTTGTGTAGTATAATTAGATACTATTATGTTCAATTGCTATACAGTGTACATAATGTATTGAAAAGTGAAAATAAAACATTTAGTCATCAACAAAATAAAATTGAAGTAATAGCTGCTTATTGCGAATAAAACTGAGATAGCTATTGTTGCCACTCCAGGGGGCAGTTTCACTAAACTAAACGACTAAAATGTTTGTAAGTGCAAATTTAGGATCGTCTGGAAATTTCAATTGATGGATTTACATTTATTGAGCATTGGCAGCATATGCTCAATAAACGTTGATCCAATATTTTAAAAGGAAACATTGTTAATGTGAAATTTACAGACTCATAATTTTGGACTTTAATACGAACATTTTAGTCGTGCAAAGTTTAGTGAAACGGGCCCCATATGATAATATTGGTTTCTTAATTATCCCCTCGCTGATAGGCAAGAGGGGATATAGCGTTAGTCCATGTATGTACGAGCGTGCGTATGTATGTATGTATGTACATACGTTAGTATCACCTTTCATTTCTCCTTAACTCGTGAACCGCTTCAGCGACTTTGATAATATTTGGCCACAATGTGTGTCATGTGATGGTGCTTTGTTTTACATACAACCCACGTCTGACCGCCCAAGGTCATGTCACTGACCTATATTCACATTGTTTGTAAGGCAAAACATTTTCAATTACTCATCAACCGCTTCACCGATTTTGATGATATTTGGCCACAACGTGTCTGGATGCTGCTTTATTTTGCATATGACCCAAGTCCAAACCACCTATGGTCAAGGTCACTGAGGACTTCATTTTGTTATATTTAATTTAATTAACTCTTCCAACACTACTGACCACTATAGTGGTGTTTGCAAACTGTGTAGATCCAGATGTGCCGGCTCTTGACAAAGGCCAGTAAGAATTGATAAAAAATAAAACAAGTTTAAAAAATCACTTTTTTTTTTTGCAGCTCAACTCAATAAATTTTCAAATTTATTATATTATTTTCACTACTCAATCAATGCGTATTTTCACTGAGTATTTTGTACTCCCACTTTTGATAATCAAGGTGTATTCAGCTAAAATAAGTGCATAAAATAAAAGATGGGCACCTTATCTGGAGCTCTGTAGATTGCATAAAACAATAAATTTTGTCTACTATTGTTTCAAATTTTGTGTTTTTATGTTGTGTCCGTGTGTCCGTCCGTCCACGTGTCTGGCACATTAAGAAGTTCGCCGAAGTTTCTCGATTCTTTCAAAACTTCTATATGCCTTGAAGGAGTACTTAAATATATCACCACCGTATACCGTTGACAAATGCTACACATCTACACTACCCTTAATATGACATTGACCTTACGAAGGACTGCTTCAATACTTGGACACTTGAATCACCTGAACATTTGTCACACACCCGTGCCACCATTAATACGACCTTCACCGTTGTCACCTTCGAAATATCTTTGAAACACTTAGCCATTTTGTTACGTCGAAAAGTTTGTAACAGTTTCCCCAACATGTAATATATATCTTCAATAGTACTTAAAGGATTGCTTTAATATTTGGACATTTCATTCACTTGAACATGTGAGACGCAATCACACCACCAATGACATGACCTTGACCTTTGTCAAAAAGTTTGTAAGACTTTCTCAAATGACTTTCAAAAGTTTTCTTTTTTTACACACAATCTCTAGTTAGAGTCCAGTATGCCAGGGGGCATATTCATGTTTTACAAACATAATGTCTAGTTTTAACTCAAATGAGTCCATTAATTGGTCACAACATGTTTGGAATGGTTGGTAATAAAATTATACCTTTCGTTTCGGGTTTTCACAAATGACACAAATTACACAAAACAACGGAAATAGGTTTTGTTTTGAAATATTCTATCTTTGGTCAATACAGTATGTATAATTTTGTCTGGGTGCAGCATCTGGTTAATTGCGTACATTTTCGCACTCTGTATCCTTGTGTACGCAATAACTGAAGTTCTACTTGACCGATCGTAACCAAATTCGGCATACATGTTTAACACGGCACGACGAAGAAGTCTTGGAGGCCATTTTTAGTTTTCGCACTCCGTATCTTTGGCCACGCTATAACATAAGTTCTACTTGATGGATCGTAACCAAATTTGGTAAATACGTTTATCACAGCAAGACGAAGAAGCCTATTGATTATCAAAGATTTTCTCCGACTTATCTCCGACTTATCTCCTCTTGGTGGACATTTTTAATTTAAATTTGGTATACATGATTATCACGACAAGACGTAGTACATTTATTTCGCATTTATTATGAAACTTTCATGATCCTTTGAGGTCATTTACAGAAAATATCACATATCACATTTTCTGTAAATATATTTCATGAAAAATCGCACATGTTCTTAGGTACAAAATTGCATGGCGTGTCTCATATACATAATACATGAGTCCGGCTCTAGGATTATCACTATTAAAATGCATTATTTCCCCTAAATGAGATCGAAAATTTACGAAAATATCACAGCTCGTATTGCATTTATGTCAACTTCCGACACATCACATTACAAAAATATGATTTTAAAGTTAATTGAGTATTAATTGGCAATTTTAATTGAGTATTTAAGCAAATACGCAGCTTATCTGGAGCTCTGATAACACTTTTCAGCCATAGTCTGCCCTGCGCCAACAAGTCCGAAGAATGGATATATTGGCCCAGAGATGCAGATAGTCGACGGAACCTGTGCTAAAGACCACCTCCGAATAGCAATCATCTGACTGTAAAGGCCACACTTTTGTTGTCACAATGGCACAATTACTGTATATATGACCCTGCGAATAAAGACCACCTGTGAACAAAGGCCAGATTTTTTACTTCCCATGACTGGCCTTTATTCACAGGTTTGACTGTAAATTACAAACAATGTGAATACCCTGAAAACTCTGACTAACACGAAAACTGACTATAATAACATAGCCGGACGCATATCCCATAACCCAGGGCTCCAGATAAGGAATTAGTAATTGAGTATTGTATCATTTCTGAAGCAATTGTGTATTTCAAATTTTAATTGGGTAAAATAAAATCACACTACTGTTTACACATCAACAGACAGCAATTGTTGAATACTTTGCTTCGAAATGAAAACATGTCTTGGCATTTAATTAGAAATGCCAAGATGTATTTTCATGGAAAATAAGAAAAATATGCTATATTTGTGGTCAGTTTATTGTTATCTGCAGCATGATAAAGGTACCATAAACTTTTTATTGCTTTTTGATACTTGCTATCTAATTTCAATTGGGTTTTTGGTAATTTTAATTGAGTATTTAAGCAAATACGCAGTTTATCTGGAGCTCTGATAACCCTTTTCAGACACAGACTGCCTTGTGCCAACAAGTCTGGAGAAAGGATATATTAGCACAGCGCAGATGATGGCTGGACCGGTTGGTGGTGGGAGCTTCAAGCCTTGGTGCAGTGTTCTCCCGACTTTGCCAAATGGTACGTGTTTTTCGGGGGAGCATATACTTACCGCCTTTCTGTCCACCATCCGTCGTCTGCTCTATCATTATGATAACGATAACTCGAAATGGTCCAATTTCCACCAAACTTTGTCTACATGCTTATACTGACGATATATCTCTGAGTTCTTAAACCATGTATGTGACCTGAACGGTTTCAGAGTTATTGCCCTTTGATTGTTATGCCCCTGGTATCGGTATAGCCGGAGGCATATAGTGTTTGAACTGCGTGTGTCTGGCACATTAAGAGGTTCGCCAGAGTTGCTCAAATATGTCATAACTTCTATATCCCTTGAAGGATTGCTTAACTATTTCAACACAGCATACATGTGGACAAATGCCACACATTCATGCTGCCCTTAATATGACCTTGACTTTATGACCTTGACAACTTTTTCACACATTAAGAAATTCTCCGGAATTTCTTATTCTGTCATAACTTCTATATCCCTTGATATATTACTTCAATATTTCAATACATCATAGTTGTGGACAAATGCCACACGTCTATGCCACAGGTGGAATGACTCATTTTAGAAACGTTACCCCACCCACCCATTTCCTTACACTATACAGTATAGCCTTTCAAGGTAGGCAAGAGCTTGGGAAAATGCCCTAGACAGGCTTTGTTTTGGGCTCGCTCAAACACCACACGTTTCAAATTTTCTGCTGACTTATGTCTCTGGCAAATAATAATTGCCTTAGGCCCCCAGATATGTTCAATTTAAACATCTGTGTTCAGTATATTGTTAGTTACACACGTTTTAGCTACCAACGTTACAGAGAAATTTCTCTTTCCGAAAGAATCCCACACACATATCGCCACCTGATTGGCTGTAGTATTTGTAATGCTCCAGTTTGGGTTTTCCCGTGACGTCATTATTGATCATTCTGTGAATATAACAAAGGAAATCCGAAAGTAAAGTTCACGAAACGTTATGTTGAAATGTTGGATGCAAATCAAAATAAACGCACATTTTAGATCTTTCAAGGTTTTACTGATGTTTATTTCAGTGATTCGCGTCAAGATGTTGCGACTGTAATGGGATTTCAGCCCGATTTTGATTTTACACATAATTTATGCTTCCACAGCCCACAAACATGTGTGACATTCTTTTGAACACACAATTATCGCCTTGGCTGTGGTAGCTAATTTGCCCGTAACTAACGAAATGCTAAAAGCAGATGCTTCAAGTGAATATATTTGAAGACCTAAGACATTTATCGATTACCAGAGACATAAGTCAGCAGAAAAATGTGTGGTGTTTGAGCGAGAACGAAAGTACATTTTTCCAAGCTCTTTCCTACCTTGAAAACGCTATATTGTCTATTGTACGGACATTTGTGGGTGGGGTAACGGTTTACAAATGAGCCATTTATCAGGTCCTATGTCCGAGTCTTCCACCTGTGGTCTATGCTACCATTTATATGGTTGTGACCTTTTGACCTTGACAACTTTGAAGTTTGTCACACATTAAGAAGTTTGCCGGAGTTTGTCAATTCTGTCATAACTTCTATATCCCTTGATGCATTACTTCAATATTTCAATACACCATACTTGTGGATAAATGTCACCCATCCATGCTCTCATTGATTTGAAATTGACCTTTTAACCATCACAACTTTGAACTTTTTCACACATTAAATGTTTTTATAAACGTTCCGGCTACAATCTACCACTGGGGGCATTCCTGTGCCGAAAGGCCACATTTTCTTGTTCTGATTGAGCTTGTGACCTATAACTCGAAAATATCAAGTCCTACTTCCACCACACTTTGTCAACATGCTTATATTGACAATATCTCGAATGAGTTCTTAAACCACGAATGTCACATATCCGGTTTCAGAGTTATTGCACTTTGATTTTTCTGGTTGTCTGAGCTTGGGGAGCATCTGTTGGTTTTACCGACTTTCTAGCCATACATAGGCAGTCATAACAGAGATTGGGGAGCTTTAACCCTTACTATGCTGAATTAAATTTTCTCGGCAACTGGAAATGTTTTATTTTCAATATTTATCGATGCAAACCTGTTTTGGCAGCGCATGAGAATCGTCTCCGCTGGAGACGATTCTCATGTGCTCAAAACAGCTTTTTTGTTAAGAATTAAGGCAAAAATGAAAAACAGCCGACATTTTTGTCTCCTGCGTAGTGAGGGTTAAAATGGTTATGCACCAAAACCATGGTTTATGGAATTATTGTGCCTTTGTTTGGTCATATGTGGCTGTGACTGGAAAAATGAGGCTTATGGATTTTGCGACCTGTGTAGATCTAAATCAGCATGTGCATCTGCACGATCTGACAGGGTCTGCACTGTTCGCCATTCGATAAATGAAACACCCATCATGCTTCTAAAAAGACAGTATTGTTTGTTCGTTAGGCCAAACAAAATAAATTGTTTGTTTCCGCTAACACCTGGAAAACAAATAGGGTAGGTAGGTAAGTAAGCGAAACTTTTGTTTTCCATTCACGACACACTTTTTGTACTGGATATGTTAACCCACTATGGGTTAGTGAAAATATACTGTTTTTATCCAAAAAATTACTGATATGACGAAAAAAAGTGTAGGGTCGGCGGGAAAAAATAGGGTCAGTCGGGTTAGTGGAAACAAACAATTTTTTTGTTTACGACTTATCAGGAGTGTGCTATTTGATCAGGTTCTACACTGATCGCAAATCCCATAAGCCAGTTTTCCCGGTCACAGCCACATATTAGCATACCTGGTCTGTCACGGTGCCATTTTCTTTGCGAAGAAAAAATGGTACCTGCTAATCATTCGATATGAATCTGCGACTATAGTCATGCTAAAGACCTATATGCTCATTTTGCCATAGAAGTCCTTGGTCTTAGGTCCTTAGGATGACTATAGTATTGCTAAGGCTTAGACGTTCTTCTTACTTTTCACAGGTACACAAGGATGGATTATTCCAGGTACCTCTATCTCGATATCGTTCTCTTCTGGTTTTTCAATTGATAATATTAAACGTAATTTTCCTTATTTTATTCATTTTGTTGAAGGTATGTTTAGTTTTATATATACGTTATTTTTTATGTATTACTGTATACGAGGTATAATAGCAGTATGGTGTAATCTCCTGAATATAAATATTGGCATGCATGAGAATGTGGGGGGCGAAACAGCGGACACGGCACAGGGCCAAACTGGCACTACACGGGGACAAACGGACACGGCACAGGGCCAAACTGGCACTACACGGGGACAAGCGGACACGGCACAGGGCCAAACCGGCACTACACATGGCCAAACTGGATCTACACAGGGCCAAACTGGCACGACACAGGACCAAACTGGCACTACACGTGGCCAAACTGGCACTACACATGGCCAAACTGGCACTACACAGGGCCAAACAGATACAGGCCATCCACAAGAAGATACTACAAAACAGCCAACTGGTCCTCAGACAATGGCACCAGGTATGTATGCTTTTATAATATTATAATTACCCAACTTAACTATTGCTATATTCCTCAATAAAATAATAAGCCTAAATATTGGGACACCGTATATTCTGGGAAACACATATAACTATATGATTTCCAACAACAACGAATGTCCCTATACATGTACTTCAGGTTAATGCGCTTGTATTGGCTTATTCACAATAACAATGTATTTGGATTTGTATTGTGTCCGAATATTTACTGTCCGTTTCACGAAAGCTGCCAAAATTGTACGGCTATATAAACAGTTCAAAAACAATATTTTTTTCGATAATATTTTCAATAATATTAAATTAAAGGAAAATTTAAGAATGAGCCTTCTTTTTATTTTGTGAAATAGATGTCTATGGGGATTTAACACGGGGATTTTTGTTAGAATTTCAAAAATACTGGACCGATTTTCAAAATTTAACTTGTTTTCTTAGTTAGATCATTTCCAAGCTATCTAGCCAGGTTTCAGAGCCAATTTCCATTTTTAGCCAGGTTTTTTTAAAAAAAATCCAGGCTATTGGATTGGCGAAAGCCGGGCGGGCGGGCGGCGGGCGGCGTCCACAATCAATGTTAAGTTTTCGTGTTTGAGTCCATTTCTTTGTTACTGTACCACCCACAGGCGATTCTAGCGTGTCTTGGATGGTCAATTATTGTTTGTATATACATAAAACACTTTTCTAAACAATGTACAAAACAATTCAAAAGTGCCCGGGTGTAAATATAATAATACTTAGACCCGGGCACTTTTGAATTGTTTTGTACATTGTTTAGAAAGGTGTTTTATGTATATACAAACAATAATTGACCATCCAAGACACGCTAGAATCGCCTGTGGTACCACCTAGGACCACCAAACTTTCACAGCTTCATAATCAAGGGGTGCCCACCACATATCACTATCCAACATGTTACTTTTTTTTTTTTTTTTTTTTTTATCTTGACCCATTTTTTCCGCGTAGTCGACTTAGCCATTTTCAATGTTAAGTTTTCGCGTTTACAATGTTAAGTTTTCGTGTTTAAGTCCATTTCTTTGGTACTGTACCACCTAGGACCACCAAACTTTCACAGCTTCATAATCAAGGGGTGCCCACCACATATCACTATCCAACATGTTACTTTTTTTTTTAACTTCACCCATTTTTTCCGCGCAGTCGACTTAGCCATTTTCATGTTAAGTTTTCGCGTTTACAATGTTAAGTTTTCGTGTTTAAGTCCATTTCTTTGGTACTGTACCACCTAGGACCATCAAACTTTCACAGCTTCATAACCAAGGGGTGCCTACCACATACAACTATCCAACATGTGACAATTTTTTCACCTTCACCAATTATTTCTACGTAATTGACTTATTTTCAACGTTAACTTTTTAACGTACGTCTGGTTAAAGTTTTTTGGTGGTTAAAACTTTTTCGTTATACTATATCTCTGCAACTGCTTCGCCCATTACCTTGAAACTTCACATGGGTGTTTATCATCATCCATATTTTCATTCTAACCCCCAACTGTGCGGCCCCTGTGCCCAATGTCAAGGTCAAATTACTTTGAATTTTTTTGTTAAAGTTTTTTTTTTTTCGTGTACTATATCTCTGCAACTGCTTCACCCAATACCTTGATACTTCACATGGGTGTTTTATCATCATTGTCGCACCTGCTTGCGGAAAGCGCGATCCTGTGCCCAATGTCAAGGTCAAATTACTTTGAATTTTTTTTGTTAAAGTTTTTCGTGTACTATATCTCTGCGACTGCTTCACCCAATACCTTGATACTTCACATGGGTGTTTATCATCATTGTCGCACCTGCTTGCGGAAAGCGCGATCCTGTGCCCAATGTCAAGGTCAAATTACTTTTAATTTTTTTGTTAAAGTTTTTTCGTGTACTATATCTCTGCAACTGCTTCACCCAATACCTTGATACTTCACATGGGTGTTTATCATCATTGTCACACCTGCTTGCGGAACGCGCGATATCGTCGGCATTTTGGCATACGTCCGTCCGTTCGTCCGTGTGTCCGGTTAAAGTTGTTTTGGTTAAACTTTTTCCATCTACTATATCTATTTTTGTAGTGTCCATGCCTCGCCCCAAGGCGCGACATGCAGGCCACGGCCATCTAGTCTACAAAAAGTGGGTATAATTATGTTATCCAAGTGTCTATGCTTGGAAAAAACCTGGCCTTCGTGGCTTTGCCTCGTTTCTTGTTGTTTTTTTTCTGACTCCTCGTACAGCTCATCTACCTCCTTTCCCCCCATGTTAAATTCCCATAGACAAATCAATTTTTCGTAATAAAATACTGGGCTTGTGGAATTTCCGACCAGTGTGGATCTGCGCTGTTCGACATTCCATCAATGAAACACTTGTCATGCTTCAAACAATGGAAATAGATCGTTATCAGGCTACAGGAGTGTGCTGTTTGATCAGGACCGGAGCTACACTGGTCATAAATCACATACGCCACATTTTTCCAGTCGCAGCCACATGTATTATTCCCCTCGCCGATATAGTTGCTCTGGTTAGGGTAAAAAATCGACTAGTGTGTGCACTTGTGGCAGAAATCACCAAATTTTACCCAGATGACCTTTCATAATTTATGTACCCTTCAAGGTCTGATCGAGTATACGCGATTTCAACTTCGTTAACACCCCTTAATGAGCACAAATCCAAGATGGCCACCACATTTCCATTATGTTACACAGCAAAGCTTCAACTGATGTTTTCAATGTTTTAATTTGCAAAAGTCAGTTATGTGGACACACAGAATGGTTTGGGAAAATCTATGAGGTACGATGACATCTGCTACATTTGCATAAATTCAAGATGGCCGTCAAATGTAAATACAACTCCACTTTTGTATCTTTGCTATATCAATTCAAGTAAATGTTACACAGGGCTCCAGATAAGGATTGGAATTAGTAATTGAGTATTATCACTCCACCATTTCTGATGCAATTGGGTATTTCAAAATTTTAATTGGGTAAAATAAAATCACACTACTGTTTACACATCAACAGACAGCAATTATTGAATAGTTTGTTTCGAAATGAAAACATGTCCTTGCAGACATTTCTAATGAAATACTAAGATGTATTTCATGGAAAATAAGAAAAATATGCTATATTTGGTAGAGGTGCAACGATACGGTCAAACCCGTATTGCGATATATTGCGATACAACAAACCCATATTGCAATACGTATTGCGATATTATACCATGTATGAACAAATAATAATTAATGATTATTTCTGGACGAGAGGAAATTAGGGGGAAGTGATCAAAATCATATTTTCCCTGATGTTTTCTTACTTATAGTTATCGCGTAACTGTATACCGTATATTGCTAGCCATAAGTCTACCCGCCCCATAAGTCGAGGCACGAAAATGAGCCAAAAAAATCAGTCTCGAGCCAAGTTGCGGCCCATAAGTCGACTACTGAAAATTCGTCGGCTACTGGGTGCAGGCGAAATTAGGTCATGAATCGCCTGTATTGCTTGGCTGCGTTTTGTGCTTTCTGTAGTTTGTTTGAAGCAAATATGCTTCGCATAAACGTAGAAAATATATAATTTATGCTTACAGTACTATATTTATCGACTGTCACCCCCAGTGAAATGTAAAGGTCGCGTTTGAAACATTTTAGTACACACATGTTCAATCGATGTGTTGTTATTACAATAATACTTGTGTACAAGCATAAACATCATTAACTGCTACAGAGACAAACTAATTGTATTTCTATCAAGTAAATAATGATAATAGCAACTGGTCACAAATATTAGGAGGTAAATGGAACAGCCGTTACCTGGCAATTTCACAGCTGATCGGGTTAATGACCGGATACAGTGGCTTGTTTGATTTCAAGTCTGAATTGACTGGTGATGTGTGCAGTGCTTTTCTCTCATTTTTTGGCTGTGACGGGAGAAATGGGGCTTATGGTATTTGCGACCAGTGTAGCTGCTGATCAAATTGCACATCCATTTAGCATGAGAACATTCTATTTTGCTTGTAGCAAATGTAGTAGATTGTAGAATTTGAAAATAAATTGTATAATTTGAAGAAGAAAAAAAATTCTTTATTTAATCTCAAAAGTATATGTTGTTACCACCCATTTGAACCTCTAACTGTGTACATAAATATCGTTTATGAACGTGGATGTGCATAAATTATGTATATTTACTTAATACCAAACTGAATTATCATAAAAATCGGGTTACGTTAACATCGATTGGAAAAAGTTGCAAAAGGACGAAACTACATAGGTACGAAATCGCCGAAATTGTCCGTGATATTTACAGACTTTTTCATGTATGACAATATAGTTAGTCATATTTGGTTTGTAATAAACAGTTAGTAATGTCATACACAATACTTGTTTTCGGCATAAAAGGATTGCATTAGAATATATTGATTTCGTATTTAATTATTTCACACTTTTCGGCGATTGGATGCTATTTTTATTTCGGAAATGGTATCCCACAAAGCGTCATAAGCTGACAAAAATGTGTGTAGACAACTACGAAATTTGTTTGCCACCGTGCGACCCAGCTTATAATTTTTACTAGCCCGACCCAGAAACGACTCGCACGGCGCACGTTAAAACACGTGTTTGCATGTGTTTGTTTGTCTGGTTGAGAGTATTCAGAGGGGGTTAACTCTACCTCGTTCATGATCAATCGCTGATAGATCTATTGCCGACGTCTTTCGCAACAGTAACTGTCAATCATGACACTAAGGGCTGCCTTTACTTACCAGCGATTGGCTGTACTGTATAAATAACTTCACCACGAGAATAACACGTGTTTTGAACTGACAATTATAGTAGCCAGAAGCAATGTTTGGCTAGTGGATTATTGAAACTATCGATCCGTGACTTTTATTGTCACAGCGGGTGGAGGCATGATTTTAATGATTCGCATAATGATGTGATAAAAATTTGGTCAAACAATCGGGTGTCGTAAAACAAATGGTATTGTATACAGTTCGACAGACCTGCAATCAGCGAGATTTAGGTCACTGTGTGGGAAATGAACCCAGGTAACAGTACGGTATACACACAGAATTTGCTGTAAAACTTCCAGATGTGTTGGACGTCCGAGATTACCCACTACATGTATTAGTCATCTAATTGTGGCGTATTTATTACAAATATTGACTTCTGTCATAATACAACTTACGTTTTGAATGATTTTGAATAATTTTACACAATTATTTTAACACAAGATGGCGACCGAGAATATGGTGTAAATATCGCGATACGCGAAAACCGTACCGCAATACGTATCGTCAGGATGACATATCGCAATATACCGGTATATCGTTGCACCACTAATATTTGGTATTGTTTTCTGCAGCATGATAAAGGTACCACACAGAACAAACATTAAACAGACCAACTGTTGTTCATAATACAGTAAACGCTACTGCCCATGGCTTTATTACTTATATTTACACTGCAAAGATGTAAATAACCATATACGACTGCAAAGATGTAAATAACCATATACAGCGTAAAAGTTATTGTTTTACGTCGTTTTGTCACAATTAATGGAACAGCGACGTTGCCGGTCAATAGTGTGACGTTATTGACAACGACGATGAACGTCAAACAAACTTTAATGAATCAATGTCGCGCGACGTCACGTGGGGCTAATGTAATGTACTGGGATATGAACTCAATACGTTGAATGGGCGTTTGCATTATGAATTCAAGGACAGTGCAAATATTAGCATCTCAAGTATAAATTCAAGATGGCCGCCAAATATAAATAAATTTATTTTCATATCGCTTTGCTCAATTTAATGTGTTAGCTTTAAGTGGTTTCAAAATGATATGCTTTTTCTGTTTGCTGCATTTGGAATCAGGCATAACTTATTATGCCTCTGCAACCAAATGGTGGGGGGTGGTTATGGGGGGTGGATATAGTTTTACCTTCATACATACGTCCGCCCCGTCCCGTTTGTCACAAACGTAATGCTCGGGTAAGTTTTCTTAATTTCGGAAAGTTCTGTTTCCTTTCAGGTAAGTGCTTGATATTTCACACATGCATTCTCTTGTTGTCGCCTATCATGCGCGCATCAAATCATTATCCTCGGACCACTGCTCAACCCAAGGTCAATGTCACATACTTAATCCATTCAAAACCCTTAGCGCTCGGGTAAATGTTTCCTTTCACATAGCTTGTTCATATGTCATACACACATTCCTCTGATCATCCTCTATCATGCTGTGATGAATCCATGATTCTCGGACTGCCTAAGCCAAAGGTCTAGGACACATACTTAGTACATTCAAAACATTAACATTTGGGTAAATGTCTTATATTTTCTCTTTCCTTTAACGTAACTGATTGATATTTCACACATGATTTCCTTTGATCCTCGGGCCCCCAATAAACCCAAAAGTCAAGGGTCACACAAACTTAGTGCATTCGAAAACCTCAACACTCGGGTAAGTGTGTTATAATTTATCTTTCCTTTACCATAACTGCTTCATAGTTAACGTGTGCATTCCTCTGTTGGTCCTTTATTATGCTGTGACAAATCAATAATCCATACACAGCCGCTGACCTCAAGATCATTGTTACATACTTAGTGCATTGAAAACCTTAACACTGGGGTAAATGTCTTATAATTTCTGGTTGCTTTCACACTATAAGTTATTGCGATTCTAATGGTGTAATATTGCCCGTCTGGAGGTATGTTCACCCGAGGCGATGGCCTCGGGTGAACATACCTCCAGACGGGCAATATTACACCATATAGCCTGTATAGAATCAAACAATAACGTATTTGTCATACTGCAGATCCGTTATTTGGCCGTATAAACATATCTCTTCTTTTGATCTTTGCGTTTTTTCAGGTAGAAAAATAATCCGAGATTCGATTTTCTACCGTCAGTCTTAATATAAAGGCGTAAATGAACATTTTGTTTTTTTATTAAACGAAAACAAACTAAATATGGAGTAAGAAATCCATCGAAAACGACTTTATGACAGTTTTTTTTTTCGTGTAATTTAATTTATATTCCACTGCTCTATCGATCTGCTCTCCATTTGGCGCCTCTAGAAGAATGCGACTGGTTCCCAAATTTTCGCTGTCATTGCTACGCCGCGTTTCATGCGTGGAACCCATAGTTTATGACCTGAATATAGCCATGTCACGAAGCCAATTGTGTTGAGATTTGAAAACACTAAACGGGACAGTTTGTGGCATTTTTCGCTCATATTTTGATGAGCGAAGAATATTTATGGAAACATAAACAATACACACTGGTTTTGAGTGTACAATTTGTTACTTTTATTGATCAATTCGGGGTTTTATTGTGTTTAGTGAGGAATACAATTCGCAATCGGTAGACGCTGCAAAATGTTTCTTCATTGGACGAGAGGCGCCGGAGGGGAATTGAAATTCCTGTATGTCTGACGGCCTTGCCAGGTCATATAATATATATGACCAGGCAAGCTAGCCAATCAAAAGCCGAGAAACTTATCTGCGGTATGACAATGTTTCATATTTCACGCATGAGTTCCTCTGATGGTCCTCTACCATGCTATGCCAAGTCCACAATCCATGGCCCCCACTAAACACATACTTAGTGCTTTCAAAACCTTAATGCTCTGACAAGTGTCTTATAATTTGTCTTTCCTTTCACATAACTGCTTCACATTTCAGATGTGCATTATCTGATTGTCCTCTATCATGCTGTGTACGATCATTCACCCTGTTACTGAAGGAGTCAAACAAGGTTGTCATCCTCACTCTGACTCATGACAACCCTACTATTAGCCTGAATTGGGCAACTGTTTCTTGTTAACTAGGCTGATTCCATACACAATCTGAGTCAATATTGCACAGGTTATCATGCATATAAATGTTACCCAAGTGCAGTTTAATGGGGTTGACATGCGACATAGTTATAATGAGAAACGTGTTGATCACACGCCGCCAAGGCTTATAAGTGTTGATTAATATTTTGAATGTCGGTAACTATTCGAGCTACCTGAAATGATTACTTTGCATCGAGCATTGTAAGTGTGGTGGTTGTTGCTATGAATATCTGTCCGCCACCATCGTCCCAGGTATGACAATTTGTTTATATATTGCATTTGCTATTGTGTATTGTGTACTGTAATTGAATTAAATTGGGTTCCTAAGACAATACATACAGTGTATAATTAGTGTACCCAACAATTAAAATACACAGTCAACCGATGTTGTGTCCATTGTTGCATACCTGCATTTGCAATGTTGACATGTATTGGGCCAGAAGGGCTTTTTATATACATCACACAACACTTATGCATCCGCATATTATGTTTTTATGTATTAATGATGACGACTGTGTGGTGATTACAAAATGATATGCAATTTAACTTAAGAACAGTAAATGCAAATGCCCCCCCCCCCCCACCCACCCGATGGCAGATTCTGTGTCCCACTCATGCACAACTGTGCCCATATGTCAAGGTCAAATGACTTAGAAGTTTGCGTTAAAGTTTCTGTCAAAATTTGCGTTAAAGTTTTCAAATACCTACTATCTCTGTAACCGTAAGTCAGATTTGCTTGAAACTTTGTATGCTTATTGGGCATCACCCATATAATCATTATGTATCCCACTCATGCGGCCCCTGTGCATCCAAGGTCAAGGTCAAATGAGATAGATGTTTGCGTTAAAGTTTTTGTCCGAATTTGCGTTAAAGTTTTCTGCGTTAAAGTTTTTACATATCTTACATCTCCACAATTGTGACTCCAATTTACTTCCAACTTCCAATACTGTTCATCATCCATATTTTCATTCCATAGCCTGCCCATGTGCCGAAGGTCAAGGTCAAATGACTTTGAAATTTGTGTTAAAGTTTTTACATACCTGATATCTCCACAACACTTACTCTGATTTACTTCAAATATTTCTTTATTATCATCCATATTTTCATTCTACAGCCCACCCATGCGGCCCACATGCCTAAGATCAAGGTCAAATGACTTTAAAATTTGTGTTAAACTTGTACATACCTTATATCTCCACAACCCTTAATTCAAACTTCAAATAAATACAATCTGAGACCATGAAATGCCTCGTCGGGCTCGCCATGCGGGCCGCGGCCATCAAGTTTCATTGTAAAATACTCGGTGTTGATTTTCTGATCTCCCATTTCATGTTAAGAGAGAGACGTGATTTGACGCATCGACCCTTCGATACGTATATGATCTTTGCTGTTGAACGAATGTAAATACACATTCAATCAATCAATCGTCATCCATCCATTTTTCAGTCGAAGTATCTGCATTGGGTATCTGTGAGCCACTATTAATTTTTCCCAGTTTTCACATTCATATGTCCATCTGTAGTGTACATGTATGTTCGAAAATCATTCCGACACATACTCGACGGGCGTATATTGTGACCTAAGGCACTCTTGTTAAATAACTCACCGCTTAACTTAAACTGCTTCACCGATTTTGATAATATGTGGCCACACTGTGTCTAGGGATGGTGCTTTGTTTAGCACATGACCAACGTCCGACCGCCCAAGGTCATTGAGGACTTATGTTCACCTTGTTTGTAAGGCAAATTTGTAATAATAAGTCATGAACCACTTCACCAAGCTTGGTAATATTTGGCCACAATGTATGTCTAGCGATGGTGCTTTGTTTTCATATGAACAACCTCCAACAGCCCAAGGTCAAGGTCACTGAGGACTTATGTTCACCTTGTTTGTAAGGCAAATTTCTAAGGAAAAAGTGATATTTGTTTTGTTTTTTTTAATATCAAGGCTGCCAGTACGACCCATGTTCGAACACCCAGGTCAAGGTCAATGATTTTTTAGCTCACCTGAGCGAAGCCCATGTGAGCTATTGTTACCGCAATGTGTCCGTCGTCGTCCGTCGTCGTCCGTTGTCGTCCGTCGTCGTCCGTCGTCGTCGTCGTCCGTGAACATATTCAAACGTCTTCTCCTCGGTAACCATTGGGCCTATGGTCACCAAACTTCATGGTCATGGTCCTTAGGTAGGGGGATTACAAAATTGTTAAAATGACGTCATTACGTAATCCAAGATGGCCGCCGTCTAAAAATAGCACAAGTTCTTAACAAATCTTCTTCTCAAGAACCGCCAACCGGATTTCGACAAAACTTGGTAGGAATGATCGATGTACATTGCTCTTTCAAAGTTGTTAAAATGGTGACCCTGGGGTAAAAAATGGGCGTGGCCCGTGGGGTCAAATTGGGGTCCAATTTTATTTTTGACTGAATATGGTCATTTCATATATCAAATTGAAGGTATCAATGAGGCGATCACTCTGGTGCATTTTTTGTCGAAATCGGATTGTTATGTCATCCAAGATGACCGCCGAAAGGTCAAAAGGTCGTTCTTTTATTAGAGATTTCAAAATTCTTCTTCACATGAACCGCTTGGCCCATGGTAGCCAAACTTAAAAGTTATGGTCCATGGGTGAAGCCTTTTCAGATTTGTTAAAATGGAGGTCATCGCTAATCCAAATTGGCCGCCGTCTAAAAATAGCATAAATTCTTAAAAAATCTTCTTCTCATGAACCGCTTGCCGGATTTCGACGAAACTTGGTAGGAATGATCGATGTACATTGCTCTTTCAAAGTTGTTAAAATGGTGACCCCGAGGTCAAAAATGGGCGTGGCCCGTGGGGTCAAATTGGGGTCAAATTTTATTTTTGACCGAATATGGTCATGTCATATATCAAATTGAAGGTATCAATGAGGCGATCACTCTGGTGCAATATTTGTCGGAATCGGATGATTATGTCATCCATGATGGCCACCAAAAGGTCCATTTATTCAAGATTTTTAACGTATTTTTCTCAGGAACCACATGGCCGATGCTGGGTGAGGCATTTTCAGATTTTGTAAAATGAGAGTCATCGCTTAATCCAAGATGACCGCCATCTAAAAATAGCACAATTTGTTTAAAACACATGAACTCAATGTCACATTCTCCTCTGGTGTTCATGGAGTCAGGTGAGCGAATTAGGGCCATCATGGCACTCTTGTTTTATTGTCCCGCCTGCTTTAGCAGAAGCGGGACATAGGCATAGCTTTTCCGTCGGCATCGGCGGCGTCGGAGGCGGCGGCGTCGGAGGCGGCGTCAACATTTCACGTTAAGTTTTTGCGTTTAGCTCAGTTTCCAGAAAACTATAACTCCTACGACCTCCATACTTGGTATACATCAACACTGTGGTGTAACCATCTCACACAGAGGGAGCCCATATGACCTTGACCTACTTTTCATGGTTCATTGACCTACTTTTCACATGCATTCAACATTAAGTTTTTGCGTTTAGCTCTGTTTCTAAAACTTAACGCTCAGGTTAATTCATTGTAACTTCTGTTTCCCTCAATGAAATGCTTCAATATTCCATACATGCATTTGTAACAACATCTCGCATCATTCTACATAAATCCCATGGTGCCCGCAAACCCCAAAGGGCAAGGTCAGTGACTTAGAAATTTCCGTGTTTGGCAAAGTTAACGCTCGGTTTAATGTATTACAACTTCTGTTTCCCTTGATGGAATGCTTCGGTATATACATCAACACTGTGATGTAACCATCTCACACAGAGAGAGCCCATGTGACCTTGACCTAGTTTTCATGGTTCATTGACCGACTTTTCACATGCATTCAACGTTAAGTTTTTGCGTTTAGCTCTGTTTCTAAAACTTAATGCTCATGTTAATTCATTGTATCTTCTGTTTCCCTCAATGGAATGCTTTAATATTCCATACATGCATTTGTAACAACAATTCGCATCATTCTACAGAAAGCCTATGGTGCCCACTAACCCCAAAGGTCAAGGTCGCTGACTTAGAAATTTCTGTGTTTGGAAAAGTTAACGCTCAGTTTATGCTTTAATCTTCCATACATGCATTTGTAACAACATCCCGCATCATTCTACAGAAAGCCGATGGTGCCCGCTAACCCTAAAGGTCAAGGTCACTGACTTAGAAATTTCTGTGTTTGGAAACGTTAACGCTCAGTTTATGCTTTGATATTCCATACATGCATTTGTAACATCCCGCATGATTCTACAGAAAGCCCATGTTGCCAGCTAAACCCAAAGGTCAAGGTCATTGACTTAGAAATGTCCGTGTTTGGAAAAGTTAACGCTCAGTTTATGCTTTAATATTCCATACATGCATTTGTAACAACATCCCGCATCATTCTACAGAAAGCCCATGGTGCCCGCAAACCCCAAAGGTCAAGGTCACTGACTTAGAAATTTCCGTGTTTGGAAAAGTTAACGCTCAGTTTATGCTTTGATATTCCTTACATGCATTTGTAACAACATCCCGCATCATTCTACAGAAAGCCCATGGTGCCCGCTAACCCCAAAGGTCAAGGTCACTGACTTAGAAATTTCTGTGATTGGAAAAATTAACGCTCAGTTTATACTTTAATATTCCATACATTCATTTGTATCAACATCCCGCATCATTCTACAGAAAGCCCATGGTGCCCGCTAACCCCAAAGGTCAAGGTCACTGACTTAGAAATTTCCGTGTTTGGAAAAGTTAACGCTCAGTTTATTCTTTAATATTCCATACATGCATTTGTAACAACATCCCACATCATTCTACAGAAAGCCCATGGTGCCCGCTAACCCCAAAGGTCAAGGTCACTGACTTAGAAATTTCTGTGATTGGAAAAATTAACGCTCAGTTTATGCTTTAATATTCCATGCATGCATTTGTAGCAACATCCCGCATCATTCTACCGAAAGCCCATGGTGCTCACTAACCCCAAGGTTATTACAAGCTCCTTATGTACTATCAAACTGCGCCAGGCGGGACATCTTGCTCCGCGGAGCTCTTGTTATTATTATTTTTATTATCACGTGTGCGCTCGAGGGGATAAGCTTCGTTTAACGATGCCATTTCTTGTTTCTATGGGTTTAGCAGTCACCAATATCATCAACGTGTCGATGGTTTGCCCTCCTGTCACAGCTAATGCCACAACCAATGGAGACGCCAACAGAGCCAGACATTCCGATCCTACCGACACAGATGCCAAGGTAATAAAACACTAAGTGGAGAGAAATCATCACGGGGGTAAGCAAAAGTAGTCTGATGGAAAGAAAATAGTCTGTGTGTTTTGAGGTGACAGAAACAGTTTACTTTCAAATTTTGGGGGTTAGTTTAACACCAATGTTCAGCATATTTGTAGCGTTTAAAAGAAAACGCTTAACCTGTTTGTCACGTGATGTAATCAGAGTTTCTTTGGCCAAATAATGTAAATAATATTTGGGGAAATGACGAGGTTGAATCTTTCTTTCTTAGGAGTGAGTGAACCTATTGTTTAATTCATGTAGAACCAATACAGACCTGTTGCAGTTCATATACAAGTAGGCCCCACAGCATCCATACAAATAGTGAAAGTAAGAGAGAGTGACCACATTTGGTGGATTCTGTTAAGTTATATAGTAAAATTATTTGGGTGTTTTCTAACCTTAGGCGGTTGACACTGACGAACACAATCACACGGACCCTCTCAAAGATCACCTTCCAACCGAAGAAGTAGGCGATGGGTTTGGCTTGGCTCACGGTCAGCATTCCGGCAGTGAACTACCGGGCATCATGGGGTGCCCGAAAGGTGACCAAGGGCATAGATTTGGTATAGCTCAACCTGATGACAATGACTCGAAGCATGGCGCAAAGATAGCAATATGTGAAATTGATATTGTTATAGATGATTTTCGCGCTAACATAGAATAATTTTTATATTTAAAGCTGCTGGTATAACGCGAGATCATATAGCCAGTTGGAATCGAAAGTCGGGTTGTTGTGAGGCTCTGGCTTTGGAATTTGGAACTGTTCCCCCTTAATTAACCCTTTTAGGCTATGGGCTACCAGGACCCCCCGTGCACCCCCCCCCCCACCCCCCCCCCACACATTTGTACGCCACGTTTTTTTTGTTCCTTGGAGTATACTAAATACTTTAAAAATTGTTACATCAAAAATCTTGGGTCCCACATTCATTTTTAGCCAAATATGCAAATTAGGTGCGCCATTTTTTGGAAAATTAATTTTGACATATCTTTCTTATTAAAAGTGCTAGAAGAACACTTAAGGTGTCTACATATATGTTCTAATGGTGGCAAGTTCATTAAACACAATACCGATTTGATTGGATAATTTCCTAAGTCATGAATATGAAATTCATTAGGCGTAAAAAGATAAAAAAATACATTTTCATTTATAAACTTCGTACTAAATATTTCTAAAAGCTTATATTAATCATTTTTTTTAGAACTGAAGCAGTCTAAGTTATTACATACATGTCTGCTTTATAATAGAAACATTATATCATGTATTGTGACCTCATATTGCTATGCAAATGAGATTACGGCCATTGCATACATTTCTCATTTCCGTCATTTTTGAAAAAAAAATTATGTTTCCACATTATCTTTCTTATTAATCAAGCTAGAAGAACATTTAAGGTGCCTAGATATATGTTTTCATGGTCAAGGAGTTCATTAAACATAATACCAATTTGATTGGATACCTTCCAAAGTCCTGAATATGCAAATTAGGCATACAATTTACATTGTATCTTAAAAAATAAAACATATTTCTGTATCATGTTTAAGCAAAATGTGGTTCATCTGAAAAGCTAACCATATCAAACAATGTAGATATTGCGTCACTACCCCCATGTAAAGGCAGCTTGGTACAGCATGTAAGGAGTGTCAATTATCAAGTTGCAATATGGAAGAGGGCACACATTGCAACTCCTGAGATTCCAAACCCTACTAATGGCCATGGCTGGATACAAACTGATGGACATATCGAGCCATTGTGGACGAACGATCCAATTCTACCCCAACGACTCGTAGACATCATCAACTGTTATCTAAAGTTATGCATATGTGTACATGTGTCAGTGATGGTGTATTAGTAGAGAATAAGTGTGAACAATCATTTTAAGTGTATATATTATTGATTTCCACTAAATTAAGACTTTGCCTGTGGACGTGTGTTCGTAGGAGATGATAGGAGTTCAGGAGTTGCCCCCGGACCCCCATAGCCAACTCCCAAGCTCCGCTCAGTCGACGAACGAGCATACCTCGTTCAAGTTCCATGTGGGCTCCCCCCGCCTTGGTGAAATCCTGGATCCGCCACTGGTCAGTGATGGTGTATTAGTAGTTAGAGAATAAGTATGAACCAATTGGCCGACATGATTTGGACACCACCGAAGTTAAATGTTTTTCTGCGTGTATAGACCAAATACAGCATTCAGTTTGGGAAAGAGCTGATCGTGGCCGAGTGGTAACATCGTCGAACTGCCACGCTGGTGACCCGGGTTCGATTCTCGGCCAGGGCGTCACTATTTCTGAGATATTTTGTATTTCCTGCTCTTTAAAGATGTGCAGCTTGGTGTTTTTATGCCGAAATGTCACCTTTTTGACTTGGACATTTTTTCTACATTTTTGTTTTCAATTATATATACATGATATAGGGTATAGAGTGTGTGTACTCAGTTCCTCTGAAACTGTTCAGTCAATCAATCTGAAACTATACGCACATCTTGGTGTTCTTTTGGCGAAAAAAATATTTGTTAACAAACATATCACCTTTCTAACGTAGCCATTTTTTCAAAATACATTTTTGTATACAATTGTATATAGGGTACAGAGTTTGTGTACACACCTCCTCTAAAACCGTTCCGTCATTCGATCTGAAACTATTCACACGTCTTCTACACATATTGAAGATGTGCACCTTGGTGTTTTTATGCCGAATTTTTAGCCCCATTTTCAGCCCCAATTAGCCATTGTTTATACATTTTCGTATCCAATTCTATATAATTTCAACTTTACACATCTCTACCTAAATTAGTATACTTGTTTATCACAACAAGAGGAAGAAATAATGCTATAGATTTTCAAATTCTCATTAATGTTTCTTGCACTGGTGACAGCTTCACATTTCTGTATCTTTGCTGTATGGCCCATCTTCGACGGGCGTATTTTGTGACTTACGGCACTCTTGTTGACTTTGAATTTGGAAAGTTTGCCTCGTAACTCGTATTTTTTTTAAACCGTAATAGCTACAGTCCTGAAACTTGGCATGTAGCTGCCATATGATGAGTAGATGATAAAAGTTTATTTTGATTCCAACCGAGGTTCATGGATTATCCTTTTGAACTTGGAATTTTTCCTCGTTTATTATCAAAGCGGTATGTGGGGCATCCGTGTAAATATTCCGTTCTGATTTTGGGATTCCCTCATCCCGAATGCAGCAGGTTAAATGTCGGAAAGAGCCTGTTGGCCCAGCCTTAAATGACATTAGCTGTTGATAAGCATTTACACACCAATAAATATAAAATAAAACTATACCTGGGTTTGGATAATTTTGTGTGTATAAATCTTGCAAGTTGACTTCCAGTTACACTTCTCTTTTTTCAATGCAAACTTTTATTTCCTGAAATTTTATTTGGTTCGTACAATGAATATATTAGCTTCTCGTCTGTCTTATCGCATTATCCTAAAAATTGCGGTCATGATTTGTGATGATTGTACAAAACTAAGCCCAATATATTTTAATGGAGGTTGTTTTTATAACTCTTTGATTATTAACTAACCCGATACTTTGAGGACCAGGGTTCTGTTTCACTAAACTTGGTACGACTAAAATGTTCGTAAGTGCAAAATTATTATCGTCTGGAAATTTCAATTGATGTATTTAGGCTCAATAAATGTAAATCCAATAATTGTTTACAAGAAAACATTGTTAATGTGAGATTTACAGACTATCATAATGTTGCACTTAGACATTTTAATTGTACGAAGTTTAGTGAAACGCACCCCGCCCTCTGTGTACTAAATTCTTTGCTATACATACATGTGATAAAGAGCATGAACCTGGCCTTGTGCATGAAATGATTGGCATAGTACGATAGTACGGAGCCCCGCAGGGGACGTAGATGTTTTGTTTTTTTATTCATTCGCTCCCACGAAATAACAATTTGTTCCCTCAATTTAACAATTCGTTCCCACGAATTAACAATTCGTTCCCTCAATTTAACAATTCGTTCCCACGAAATAACAATTCGTTCCCATGGGAACGAATTGTTAATTCGTGGGACGAATTTTTATATCCTGGGAACGAATTGTTAATTCGAGGAAACAAATTGTTAAATTGAGGGAACAAATTGTTATTTTGTGGGAACGAATTAATAAAAACAAATCCATGTCCCCGGCGGGGCTCCATAGGATAGAGCAAGTGTATCTAATACTGACTGTTCATAATACATGTAGCAGGCTTGCACTTTGCGATGGGTTTCATTCTTAACGGAATCCTGACATCCTGATTTGGCCATCAAGTACATTTTTAGCGCGCCATTACGAAGGAAGGAGTGCTTATGGCATACCCCCGGCGTCGTAGTCAGCATCTGTCCGTCCGTCCGTCTGTCTTCAAAAATTCAAAAACATAATATTGTGGGAATTTTTTTATAATTTCTGTTTTCATAAACCAAACGTCTTGATATTTCACACGTGCCTTTCTCTAATGATTCACTATCATGCTGTGACAAATCCACGACCGTCATACCTCCGTTAACCCCAAGGTCAATGTCACAATCTTAGTGCATTCATAAACTTATCTTTGAGTGAAATTTGTTATAATTTCTGTTTCCTTTCGTCCCATTTCTTGATATTTCACACAAGCTTTTCTCTAATGATTCACTATCATGCTGTGACAAATCCATGACCGTCATACACCCGTTAACCCCAAGGTCAACGTCACAATCTTAGTGCATTCATAAACTTAACCTTGAGGGAAATTTGTTATATTTTCTGTTTCCTTTCACCAAACGTCTTGACGTTTCACACATGCCTTTCTCTAATGATCATGCTGTGAGAAATCCACGACCGTCGTAACTCCGCTAACTCCAAAGTCAATGTCACAATCTTAGTGCATTCATAAACTTAACCTTGAGGGAAATCTTTATAAATTTGCCTGTTTCTTTCACCAAAACATCTTGACATTTTCACACATGCTTTCTTCAATGATTCACTGTCATGTGACGACAAATCCACGCCCGTTATACAAACCGCTAACCACAAGGTCAAGGTCACAATATTAGTGCATTCATAAACTTAACCTTAAGGGAATTTTGTTATAATTGTTTCCTTTCGTCCCACTTCTTGATAATTCACATAAGCCTTTCTCTAATGTTTCTCTATCGTACCCTTGAGGAAAATGTGTTATTATTGCTGTTTCCTTTCACCAAACGTCTTGATATTTCACACATGCCTTTTTCTAATGATTCACCATCATGCTGTGACAAATCCATGTCATACCACCGCTAGCCCCAAGGTCAAGGTCACAGTCTTAATTCTTTCATAAACATAACTTTGGGGAAATTTGTTATAATTTCTGTTTCCTTTCACCCCATTTCTTGATATTTCATACATGCCTTCCGCAAATGGTTCTCTAATATGTCATGCCAAATGCACGACCCTCAGACACCTGCCTACCCCTAGGTCAATGTCACAGTCTTAGTGCTTTCACAAACTTAACATTGGGGACATTTGTTATAATTTCCTTTCACCGTACTTCTTAATAGTTTACACATCCCTTACTCCAATTGGTCTCTATGATGCCCTGCCAAACATATGACCCTCAGACCCCGGCGAACCCCAATAAGGTCAAGGTCACAATCTTAGCGCTTTTGCAAACTTAACATGGGGGGGGGATTTATTTTAATTTCTGTTTCTTTTCACACAGCTTCTTGATATTCGTTAAACTAAAACACCACCAGGCGTTCTTCGTTGTGTTCTGACAACTGTTGTTGGCTTCCTAGTTACTTGAGAGCTCCGGTTATACCCATTATAGTGGGTGGTTGGTCGGGCGAACGCGACGGCGTAAATTAACTGTAGGGGTTCCTCCTTATAGGAATCACGATTTGCCTGTTGGTTTGCCCTCATGTACGTTTTTATCTTTGGCTCTTTTGTTACCTGGGAGTTGAATTTGGTTATTGCCCATTATAAAAGTAGTAAGATTATTACTGATGCTACTACTTTTGGGAGGGGGCCAAGTGATTCTGGTGTGGAATCATATCGGGAGTATTCCGATTTCAGGGCTGAATATATAGTTTTTGACGAGCCCGCTTGCGGAAGGCGAGACATAGTGATCACAATGACGTCCGGGTGTCTGTCCGTTCGAAATCTGCGTTATAGTTTTTAAATAGCTTATATCTCTGCAGTCTTAAGTCACATTGACTTGAAACTTCATATGCTTATTAGTCCATATATTCATGCTGTATCCCACTCATGCGGCCCCTGTGCCCAAGGTCAAGGTTAAATGACTTAGAAGTTTGCGTTAAATTTTTGTCAAAATTTGCGTTAAAGTTTTCAAATTCCTACTCTCTCTGTAATCGTAAGTCGGATTTACTTGAAACTTTGTATGCTTATTGGTCATCGTCCATATATTCATTCTGTGTCCCACTCATGCGGCCCCTGTGCCCCTATGTCAAGGTCAAATGACTTAGAAGTTTGTTTTAAAGTTTCTATCAAAATTTGCGTTAATGTTTTCACATACCTACTATCTCTGTAACCGAATGTCAGATTTGTTTGAAACGTTGTATGCTTATTGTGCATCATCCATATAATCATTCTGTGTCCCGCTCATGCGGTTTTTACATATTGTATATCTCCACAATTGTGACTCCAATTTACTTCCAATACTTTTCATTATCCATATTTGCATTCCATATCCTGCCCATGTGGTCCACATGCCGAAGGTCAAGGTCAAATGACGTTTGTGTTAACGTTTTTACATACCTTATATCTCCACAACACTTTGCTGATTTACTTCAAACTTCAAATAATTATTTATTATCATCCATATTTTCATTCTATAGCCCACCCATGCGGCCCATATGCATAAGATCAAGGTCAAATTACTTTATACTGGGTATGGAAGGTGTCCGAGCTAATTCCCATCCTTAAATATGAGCCGAATGAACGAATGAATGAACTTTAAAATTTGCGTTAAAGCTTTTACATACCTTATATCTCCACAACCCTTAATTCAAACTTCAAATAAATAAACTCTGAGACCATCAAATGCATCGGCGCGCTCGACATGCTTGCCGCGGCCATCTGGTTTTATTGTAAATATTCAGTTCTGATTTTGGGATCCCCCCCCCCCCAATTTAGACATGTACTTGAACATGTACGTGTACTTGTAACGGTAATATGGGATTTAGTACTAAAACCCATTGACCCGGCCTTAAATGACCTTAGCTGTTGATAGGCCGTTGAACCCCAACAACCAAACATATAAACAAACAGTTCTGATTTTGGTTGAAACCGCCACCACCCCCACCACCCCCACTCCACATCACAACAGGTCAAATATGGGATTCGACGCGACCTAAAATGCTGTTGACAGGCCGTTAAACACCATTAATTAAAGTTAAGAAACTATTCCATACATTTCTCTTTCTTTTCAGCTGATAAAACTATATTTGTATTCTTTTCAGCTAATAAAAATCTTCTTTGAACACCAGTTTATTTCATATCGATCCCATTTGCAGTGCAGAATAGCAAGTTTGACCAATTATCACCAATTATCACAATTAACTATATTCACCATAACGATACTGTCTCACTTTCCGAACATGCAAGAAGTAGAAATTTGACCTGTATTATAGAATGTTGGGGAAACATATGTGACAACATACCAAGTGGGAATATGATAAATAGAGAATAGTAGGTATCTTTTCCCAGTCAGGCACTAACCTACTATTCTATTTATCGTGTCAACACTACAAATAGCTTTAAAATGCAAATAATAACACCAGCCGCATCCTCAAAATCGGAGAATCCACTAGTATGACAACTGCACATATTCATACTCAGTGATTAGGTCGAATTGACAGGATATAAAACATGTTTCACGGCACCGTGTTTCATATCACATACGCACTGTGTTGACGGGATAAATGCTGCTTCTTATATATGAAGTGCATAAAAAAAGCGGGAGATGAATATATGAAACATTGCATACTTCTAGTTTCAAGTATGCTACACACTTGGGCTGTCTCGATTTACGTGTGTTGAAGACGTGCGCGGTACTTCAATATATGGACGTCGCATAGGACTGCCAACTGCAGTATCTAAATGTTTGTGATAAAGACCAAGTGGTTGAAAAATTAATAAAAATAGTGACTATACAAATAACATACATATAAAGATTTCTGAATCCCAAAATAAAATCTGAGGCCGTCTTCATCTGGCATTCATTGTGCCAATTTGAGGCCCCGATATGATATACATGTACCTTGAACAAAACAGTGACATGTATCACTTTCAAACATCACTCGGTCAAAATATTAGCACAGCTACCTGTCCTTTCAGTTCATAAATAATGTTTTATGTATGGTAATACGAAAGCCGGTTTGGGTCGAATGAAGTACTAAAAAAAAAATATTCTCGTACAAACGAGAAACAAACACGTACTAACGAGGAACTTTTGGGGCGGGAGCCCCGTTCACCACGTGCAACATTGGGGGGGGGGGGGGGGGGGGAGAAAGAAACGACATCGCCTACACTCCAAACAATCGATGTGGGGTTGGGGTTGGCCTGGCCACTATTACACTGCCAACATTGGGGGGAGTGGCTGACTCCTCCACCACTCGAAACATTGGGGTGATTGGTCCGTCCACCACTCGCTACATAGTGGGTGGAAGGAGGCTGGCGCGCCCAATACTCTCAACATTGGAGGACGGGAACTGGCTCCACCACTCGCATAATTAATTGGGGTGGTATGGTGGGAGGGCTGCTCCAGCACTCGCAACATTACCGGGGATGGGGTCTGGTGGGCATTCACTTGCAATATTGGGTGTATGTGTTGTGTAGGGTCATTCAAAACTTACTACATTGTGTGTGAGGTGTGGGGCTTGTCCGTCCATTACTTGCAACATTGGGGGTGGGGTCGGGGCTGGACCTTCCTCCACTCGCAACATTTGGGGTGGGGCTGACTTTTGGGGGTGGGGGTTGGGACCGGGCACCAACGGACCCGTCCACCACTCGTAATATTGGAGGTGGGGTGCTGGCTCCTCCTCCACTCGCCACATTGGCAGGAGACGGCTGTCCCGTCCACCATTCGGAACATTGGGGTGGGGCGGATACTCTTATACGAGGAATAAACTCGTACAAAAACGAGAATTAAACTCGTGCGAACGAGAAATAAACTTGTACAAACGAGAAATAAACACGTACAAACGAGAAACGTTCTCGTGCAAACGAGAAATAAACTGGCACGAACGAGAAACGTTCTCGTACAGACGTGAAGTAAACACGTACTAACGATAACTTTTGGGCCGGGAGCTATCCCGTCTAGCACTTGCAACAATGGAGGATAAATGGACCCGTGTCATTCACTCGCAATATGGTGGGGGGGGGGGGCGAGCTGCCACTATTGGCGAGGAGGAGCTGACCCGTCAACCTGCTGGGGCTGGGGCTGGTCCCTCCTCGCAACATTGGGGGAAGGGATGGGATGCTGGCCCATCCACCATTAGCAACATTAGAGGTGATGATTGGGACTGGCCAGTCCACCACTGGATAATTGGGTTGACGGGCGTGTGTGTTCGTTTAAATATTTATTTCAAATAATATACACGTATATATATGCATCAAAATACATATAAAGTAACGGTGAATAAGGATTATAAAACAAGCTCACATAGCTTATGTGAATTCACCTTGAGTAAAGCATCAGTAAATGGGGAATGTGGCAAGAATAATGTATACATATGTAAGTTTTGTTAGATAATTGAAGGAGAAAAAAAGTTATCCCAAGCATGCGCTCCGAACCATTGGCATTGGTTTGAACTGTTATAACGATATAGGACTAGCATTTATCCTGCTATTGGTAGTTTACAAGATAATCATTACAAACCGTTCAGTCGCATGTGCGTGGGTGTTGGCTGGACCGTCCTCCACTTGGAACGATGAGGCGGCGCGGGACGAATGTTGTCTCGTTCGTACGTGTTTGTTTCATGTTTGTACGAAAACGTTTGTCGTTATAACGTGTTTATTTATCTTGTGAGAGTAGTGGAAGGGGTAACCCCTCATCCCACAATGTTGCGAATGTTGGAAAGAGCACCTGCTCGCCGTCGCCCCAATCTTCGGAGTGGTGGATGCACCAGTCGCCTATCCGAATGTGGCGCGGTTAGGAGGGGCCAACACACCACCCCATAATTAATATAGCGAGTGGTGGACAGGTCAGGCCCTTCCCCCAATGGACCATCCCATCCCCGCCGCCAATGACGCGGTATCGAACCCGTTGGCCCGTCTTTAAATGACCTTAGCTGTTGATAGGCCGTTAAATGCCAATCAATTACATCAAATCTCATATAAGTCATTAACGTTGTAAGAAAAGTGCAATATATGTTCAGCAGGCCCGTACGCAGAGGAGTGGGGGATGGTGAGACGCACCCCCTATAAATTCCTGCGTGCGGGCCTGTTCACATGTACCCCGTGTCCAAATATTTAAGTAATCATTCAACTTCTACAGAAGAAATGGCCGGTTAAATAAACAGGGTAAAATCGCTTGAAGGTAAGTGTGACAGTCGGGCAGACACTCCAAATAAAATATTCCAGCCGCCATTCAAGTGCGAGGGTATAACTACTGCAGACTGGAGTTTATGTCTTAAAACATGGGTATGCCCACTGGCATGTTGTACCATAAACTAATGTTACAAACATTTTGACATAAAAATAAGTGCTTCAGCGATTATGTGAAGATTAGAAAGGTCATTGTCATGTTAATGGGACCACGTGTCACATACGTCCACGTGTATCACGTTACCAAATATAAAATAAATAATCGAAGCTATGTGGAAGTTATGGCATAATGAAATCAAAGGACTGAAAGTCCTGAAATCCTTCGCAGTACGTGCTTGTGGAGGATACATATACTAAGAATTCATTTGTTGGAAAGTACATTGTAGTCTTAAGAATTGGCACCAGGAGGGATGCGGAACTTTGCGGAATAGATGTATTGCGGCTTGTCAGTAGTTTCACTTGCTCAATAATTTCCCGACTATATATACTCACAGGATATATTGCTTTGTCATGTTATTATACACTAGGTCTGAAATGTATATGCATTACCATAGTAACCATGGTAACCAATATTGGAAAACACAAAAATAGTATTTGTTGAAAAGGTGTTTACTTTTTGAAAATCAATGCAATACACCCGAGTACTGTTACCATCTTGCAATACACTTAACATGTGAACGTTTAATAATACTGGTTTTCATGGCAACCATTTTAATATTTCACACAACAAATCATATATACTCCATTTAAAATCAATATATTCGTCGAATCGGTATACATTATCTATGCTGCAAAAACAATATTTATCTTGACAAACATGATTGTTCAAAGTAATTTCACCTTGACCTTGGACATGAAGGCCACATGTGTGTGGTACATGTATGGAATGAAAATATGGATGATGATAAGGAAAAATATGAAGATTGAAGTCAATCTGACTTACGGTTGCAGAAAACTTTAAGGCAAATCGTACGGAAATGAAGGCCGCATGAGTGTGGTATGGAATGAAAATATGGTTGATGATAAGGAAGTATATGAAGTTTGAGGTACCTAAACTCTTTAACGTGGACGGACGGAATTACGAAAATTATTTACCCCTCGACATACTTTGTATGCCGGGGGGGGGGGTATATCTATAGTTTTGTATACACAGTTTAAACTTTATACATATTACAACAATTACAAACAAAAGCGAGCAGTCATGCATGGAACACGACAGGTGACATATGTCATCAGTCCCTTTTTTCCTGTCACAGTCATAGCTCAGGAACTAGACTGGTGACGTATGTCATCAGTCCATTTTCTCCTGACACAGTCTCCTAAATTTAAAATTTATATCATTTTCCAATTCAAATAGGAATCCTCAGCGATTTGTAACCCGGAGTATATAACAAAAACGTTCTACTTTCACTTTCATTTCAGCTACACATTCACTTTTAATTTATTGAGTAAATGATGCCGAAATATTTATTTAAATTAATATCTAATTATTTAAATATTCTTTTTTTAATTCTTATTTCAAATAATCTAGAGATAATTATTATCCTTATTCAAACTCAAGACAACGTTTCCTTTGTGAAGTGTATCGTACTGTACTTGCTGTGTAACGTCAAGTCGCAAGACTGTCGGCAGCGTATGCGCTAACACACACGACGTGTAATTATCAAAAAATTACTAGCACCTCTTTGGAAAGTTTGGATTTCCGTGCTGCTTTACTAAATTCATTATAGATTAGTTAATTTTTTAAGTAAAATGGACACTGATTAATAATATCGATGGCTCAAGATGATTAAAACAGTATGTAACTGTCAAAAAACAATGTTTCTGCTTTAAATCATCATCATTTCGCTGTCCAATGTCGGATTTTATCGAGCCATTGACCTATGTAAGTTCAGAATGTAAGCTTTATTCTGATTGGTCATTCAAGAAAAATGTCACAGAGAAATCCTGCCCCTACTTTATTATTGCGCAAAATATCAACATACATAACAAAAGATCTATATAATACACAACAGTTTTATAGTTTATAAATTATACAAAAAAACTTTTGCAATAAACACACATATAGCACAAAAAAGCAAACAACACATGTATTGCGCTGAAACGGTAAGACTGCTCGCTGTTTTACTGTTGTTGAACTACTTTTGTATGGCGTAGTACCGATTGTTTTTCTAAAGTTAAACCCGCAAACAGTGACACTGCGACCGCCACTTAACTCATTAGCATGTCTGCAATGACTGATAATTTTCATATAGTTACTAAATCCGAGCTAATAGCTCGGATAAAAACTAGTAAGAAACTTACACTTTTTTACACAAACATGGCTAATTAGTGTTTCGGCGTCCTTGTGAAGGTAACCAATTTTATATTGACCAGTTATATTGAACTTAATTACGGCATGATGGAGAAACGTTTACAATGTCGTGGACGCTAATTATAACAACGGACGAGTGTACTTACCGACGACCTCACGGATGGACGGAACATCCATAGCAAAGCAATATCCCCCCTCCCCACTCTTGATATCGCATATGGGGCATACGATAGTTGCCAAATTCGACCAGATAGTACGAAGGTGTATGATCACGTGGTTACAACAACAACAACGTCGCCCACTCCAAAGTAAGTATTATTTGATAGTTTCCTTAATATGCAACGGATTTCATGAAATATGGCGCAGCAACCGCGTCTTCATGAGCTGCATTTGGTGGTCCAGTGAGTTCGGCACAGATTTGTGTCTGTAGACACGAAAATCGATTCTTCGCAAAAATGACAGAAGTTTTGGCGAAAATACAGAGACCACCAAATGCAGCTTAACAAGACGCGTTTGATACGCCATATTTCATCAACATCCGTTACGTAATACGGACAATATAAAAATACGTACTTTGAATCAGATAGATCCTGGAAGTTTCAGTACTTGTTGTTGTTAGTACCACGTGAGCATACACCTTGAGTACGTGTGACATGAAATAGAAGAATGCGTTCACGTTACGTGTCAGATGCACGTTCAGACATATGACGCGTGTGGCTAGCCATAGCTGATTTACATCTCGAAATACATGCTAATATCATTTTTTCAGAAACAAAAATATTTATATTCGCGATATGCAAGACTTTATTTATGCAGCATGCTATTCTCTGCTACGTTCATTCGTCGTATGGATGTTGTGGGACCTATTTTTCTATAACCTGCAGCCAATCTGCTCTGGATATTCACTAATTAAAATATAGGTTTAATTATTGTTAAGAAAGATAAATACAATCTCATATGACCACCCTGGTGCGTGGTGGCGCAAAAAGGCAGCGGCTGGAATTGAAACCGCCTCACATGATAAATATGATCCGACTTACAAAATAATCCCAAAGCATATGCTTGAAACTGATGTAAGCGATACATTTAGATGCCTGTGAAGTAGATCAGTACATCAATTGACTGGTTTATGCAAGCAAATAGTGTCTATGGCATAACAAATCCGGCTTATTATTGTTTAGCTCGTCTGCACGAAGTGCAGAAGAGCTTATGGCATACCCCCGGCGTCGTCGGCGTCCACAAACTTAACGTTGGGGTAAATGCCTTAAAACTTATGTTTCCTTTCATGGAACACCTTGTTATTTCATACATGCATTCCTCAGATGACCCTCTATCATGCTGTAGCAAATCCATGAACCACCACTAGCCCTTACAACAAGGTCAAGGTCACAAACTTAGCACATTCATAAACTTAACGTTGGGGTAAATGTCTTATAAAATATGTTTCCTTTCATGGAACGCCTTGATATTTCATACATCTGATGATACTCTATTGTGCTATAGCAAATCCATGACCCACCACCTAGCCCTTACCACAAGGTCAAGTTCACAAACTTAGCACATTCGTAAACTTAACGTTGGGGTAATCGTCTTACAACATCTGTTTTATTTCATCAGATGACCCTCTATCATGATGTAGCAAATCAATGACCCACCACCCAACCTTAAGCACAAGGTCAAGGTCACAAACTTAGCATGTTCATAAACTTAACATTGGGGTAAATGTTGTGTAACTTCTGTTTCTTTACAGGAAACGCTTTGGTATTTCATACATGCATTCATCTGATGATCCTCTATTGTGCTGCACAAAATCCATGACCCACCCCAACCCCTTTCCCCAAGATCAACATCATAAACTTAACGTTGGAGTAAATGTCTTTTTATAACTTCTGTTTCTTTACAGGGAACGCCTTGCTATTTCATACATGCATTCATGTGATGATACTCTATCGTCCTATAGCAAATCCATGATCCACCCCATCCCTTTCCCCAAGGTCAAGGTCACAAACAGAGCACATTCATAAACATAACGTTGGGGTAAATGTTTTATAATCATGCTGTAGCAAATCCACAACCAACCACCCAACCCTTACCCCAAGGTCTAGGTCATAAACTTAACGTTGGGGTTGTTATTTCATACATGCATTCATCTGATGATTCTCTATTGTGCTACAGCAATTACATGACCCACCCACCCCACCCCACCCCTTTCCCCAAGGTCAAGGTCACAAACTTAGCACATCCATACATGCATTTCTGATGTGAATAGCTATCATGCTGTAGAAATTCACCAACTTAGTGCGTTCATAAACTTAACGTTGGGTTAAATTTTGTTTTACTTCTGTTTTCAGGGAGCGCATTGATATTTCATACATGCATTCATCTTAATATGCTATATCATGCTATAGCAAATCATCCACTACCCACCTTCCACCACTGACCCCAATGTCAAGGTCCACCGCACACCCCTTAACCCAAGGTCACGTTATATAATATTCATGTTTTATTTACACAATTGTGCTAAGTTTGAGTGAAGGCTGCCAACAGGCGAGCTTCGTTGTCTTCTGACAACTCTTGTTAACGTACTACTTTTGAATTCTCCTTGAATATCTGATGATTTAGCGTGGTTAAACATTACACAAAATTAAAAGTATTTATCACAGTGAATGTACATTTTGACAGTAATGATAACTTTATAACAAAACAAATCAATTTATTGGGAAAAATAAACACCGCACCTCCGACATTTTGCCACCAAACAAGCGTGACTGAATTGGAGGAGGAGGATCGGACCTTTTCATTGATTTCACCAATATTACAAAGTATACTTATCTAGCAAAGTTTACTTTGAGGGAGACATTTTGAATTTAAGGATAAATTTATTTAATATTTATTATACTGAATTTATTATATTATCACAGCCATTTTGGCTGTGATAATGTAATAAATTCAGTATAATAATTCTGCATACTTTTAATCATCAAATATGTGCAGTGGTTAGTTCTATATGAAATAATGCATTTTGGGAAAAATAAATGATTACTCCCTCAAAGTATACTTTGCTAGATAAGTATACTTTGCAATTTTGATGAAATCGGCTACTGATGCGAGGCGGGTGCCTTACCCACAAGGCCGCAGTGATTGGCTCCACTGTATGGAGGACGTGTGCATATGAGCCCAGTTCGCTCAGTCGGTAGAGCGATGGTACGATAGCAAAATGTCCCTTGTTCGAGTCCAGCGGCCGGAGGCACACTTATCTTGCTTTGTGACCTTTGACGTCCAACGTGCGACCACACATTCATTATAACGTTCCCTCGTTGAGCGCCCCATTTTTGACACGGTACCATTGCTCTACCAACTGGGCACATATACACATGCCGTCCGTGGCAGCAATGCTACTTGCCACACATTCAATACACTATTTGTTTCAAGTAACATAACAGTAACTAGAATGGCCATGTATAATATTGACATAATTCCTCAAATCACTGTACACAAGCTATACTGACCACAAAGACCACGACGGTCACGTCTCTAGTCGCAGTAACAGATCAGATCCGTTTCACTAAACTTTGTACGACTAAAATGTTCGTAAGTGCAAAATTACACATTAACAATGTTTTCTTGTAAACAATTACTGGATTTACATTCATTGAGCATAGGCTGCATGCTCAATAAATGTAAATCCATCAATTTGAAATTCCTAAAAAATGGGTTACAGTGGTAATTTTTGGTGCAAATCACATGGCATTGGTCTGGCATGATGTAGTCATAATACCGAGTGATAAAAGTGGAACGCCCCAGAGCTTACGATGCTTGCGTCCAGCATAGCCGCAGAAAAGTATGCACATCCGCTTACTCCCACCAATAATAGTGTTATACATTCTACTCATGTCGAATGATTGAACAAGAAGGTAAACATATACAAGTGCTGAGAACATCTGCCATCTAGCTATTGTACAACATGTATACTTTGTAAGCACAGCTCGACCAATCAAAAATCCCGAGTGTGGATGGGATGGGTGGTGGCCTATGGGTTAGAACACCTGACTTCCAATCCGGAGAGTGTGGAATCAAACCTCGCATAGTGCATCGGCAAATACTTCCATAGTATTTCCATCGCACAGGTCTATCGGATGAGACTTTAAACTGTGATCCGGCTCTGTATGACCTTAGCTGTTGATGGGACGTTAAACCCACTCACTTTCCTGAGTGCGAGCATATGAACTGAATATATACTTAGACGGTTTCACACTCTAAATTCTGCTTTTCGATGGTTTAATATGGAAGAAAAGGAAAACAAATATATGTATCTGCACATCAATAATGCCATAGGGCACTATGTCGTTTAATCAAGTACACACAAGTAAATACATTGCACATATAATATCGTGTACATGTATAGCCATTCAACAGAAAACATCCCATGTGCAGGCATCAGGAGGAAAATACATGTACACTCCTTCTACTACGAATCGTGTATCTGACATGATCTGAGATCGACACAAAGGTGCACTTTTCAAACTGACTAAGTATAAGTTAGATCACGGTTCGTCCGCATGTACGAGCCCCGTGCAGGCACCGGGGCGGGATCAACTGATCCTGAGAATAGTGCTGCAGTAGCCATTGCTTGTCGTAAAAGGCGACTAAACTGGCTTAACGATTGGGTTCATACTTTCCGGAACCCACTATACTGGATTTGGCCCTCATGTACATTTTTGGCTTTCTTGTATGTGAGAGTTGAGTCAGGCTATGCCCCATATATAAAAGTAAGATTAGCGCTAATCCTATTACTTTTAGGGGATGGGATAAATGATGCTGGTGTGCGAGGGCCTGGCACCAGATCAGGTTGTTCTAATTTCAGGACTGAATATATATTTTGATTGTAAATATTGAGTTTGAAGTTGGGATTTACCCCCTCGGACAGGTGGATACGGGACTCGACCCCGTTGACCCGTCTGCGTGTAGACTCCCTGAGGCTTGTACCTCTATGTCAGAAAAGCGGACGTTAAACCCTGTTCACTCACTCCGCATGTACGAGGGGATAATCCGCGAGCTTTAACGAGCGGATTATATACAGCTTAATGTTGTCACTCCAATACTTGTGTTGTCCATATCTGCCCCTCAGTCACTCCATCAGATTTCTGGACGTCCCTGGACCCTTGTCTGCACAACTATCAAATATTCAATATTTACAATATACTGAATAGGAACACGGGCATGGTATATGTAGCAATAATTGGTACATATATCAGAGCTCCCAATAATTAATGTGCGTATTGCCGTATTTTACGCACTTATTTGAGCTGCATATGCATTGATTTTCAAATTGAATAGTGGAAATACGAAAATAAAGTTAAAAATTTACTTTGTTGAGCTTTTTACAGCTGAATGAAATAAATGTTCAACTGTATTACGGTATAAATAAGTGAATAAGTAATATTACACTCAAATAAGTGATTTTGTTTTATGTTTTAATCATTTGATCCCTATTTAATAATGAAGAAAATCAATAATCAATTTGTAACTAGATTGGTCAGTAAGCGAGGCTTACGGAATACCCCCAGGTACACCTAAACTATGTAAAAATGTCCAAGTGTGTGGGCTTGTGACCTTGACTCTGGGCTTAGCAGGAGAGCATGCACGTGAATTTATCACAGGGTGGTAGAGGTCCATTGGAGCAATGCGTGTGTGAAATGTGAAGCAGATCCGAGCAAGGAAATATAAGTTATAACCAATTTCTCTGATGTTAAGTTTTATAAAGAGACTAAGTATGTGACATTGACCTTGGGATCAGCGGGGGTTGGACGGTCGTAGATTTGTCACAGCATGATAGTACAACCTTAGAGGAATTCACAAGTGAAATAATAAGAATTTTCAATGAAGGAAATAGAAGTTATAACTTATTTCTCTGATGTTATGTTTTGTAAAGAGACTAAGTATTTGACTTTGACCTTGGGATCAGCCGGGGTTGGACGGTCGTGGATTTGGCACAGCAAAGTAGTACAGGAATGCATGTGTGAAATATTAAGCATTTTAGATGAAGGAAATAGAACTTATAACAAGATTTCTCTGTTAAGTTAAATTGTAAAGAGACTAAGTATTTGACCTTGACCCTGGGATCAGCTGGGGTTGGACGGTCGTGTATTTGGCACAGCATGGTAGTAGAGCCTTACAGAAATGCATGTGTGAAATATTAAGCATTTTAGATGAAGGAAATAGAAGTTATAACAATATTTATCTGATGTTAAGTTTACGGACGCATGGACGTACGCACGCACGCACGCACGCACGCAACGCACGCGCGCACGCACGCACGCACGGACGGACAACCTGACTCCAGAATACACCCACAACTCGTTGCGGGGGTATAGCAATAAAATTATGCATTGAATTTTAAACTAGAGAAAGTAAGCAGGTGCTCACGTATACCCACGGCCGACGCCTGGACCGACAAATAAACACTAACGCAAATATTTAAAAAAACTAATTTGACCTTGAACATGAAGGCCGCATGGGTATGGTATGAAATGAAGATATGGATGATGATAAGGAAGTATATGAAGTTTTAATTCAATCAAACTTACCATTGTAGAGATAATGGGTACCCAAAAATGTTAACGCAAATCTGACGGACAAAATGTTTTGGGTAATTTTACCTTGGACATGAAGGCCACATGGGTGTGGTATGGAATGAAAATATTGATGATGATAACCAAGTATACGAAATTTCAAGTCAATCCAACTGATAGTTACAGAGATAATGGGTATCCAAAAACTTCAACGTGGACGGACGTACGAACGGAATTACGAAAACTATACACCCCTCGACATACTTTGTATGCCGGGGGTATAATTAGGGGGCACAATACTCTTTAGAAACAAAGCTTATCTGGAGCTCTGATTGTTCCTATCAGAGCTCCAGATAAGCTGCGTATTTGCGTAAATATCCAATTACAATTGCAAAAGAAAATCAATTGAAATCAGAAGTAGCGAGTATCAAAAAGCAATAACAAATGTATGGTACCTTTATCATGCTACAGAAAACAACTAGATTGGTCAGTAAGCGATGCTTAAGGAATAACCCCAGTGTGGGCCCAGGTACCCCTAAAATATGTAAAAATGTCCAAGTGTGTGGGCTTGTGACCTCGACTGTGGGCTTAGTGGGAGCGGCATGAACGTGAATTTGTCACAGCGTGGTGGAGGTCCATTGGAGCAATGCGTGTGTGAAATGTGAAGCAGATCTGAGCAAGGAAATAGAAGTTATAACTGATTTCTCTGATGTTAAGTTTTGTAAAGAGACTAAGTATTTGACCTTGACCTTGGGATCAGCAGGGGTTGGACGGTCGTGGATTTGGCACAGCATGGTAGTAGAGCCTTACAGGAATGCATGTGTGAAATATTAAGCATTTTAGATGAAGGAAATAGAAGTTATAACAATATTTCTCTGATGTTAAGTTTACGGACGCACGGACGGACGGACAACCTGACTGCAGTATACTCCCCACGCCACAACTCGTTGCGGGGGGGTATAATAAACAGGCCACAAATATAGCATATTTTTCTTATTTTCCATGAAAACACATCTTGGTATCTAATGGAATTCGAAGACATGTTTTCATTTCGAAGAAACTATTCATAATATGTTGATGTGTAAACAGTAGTGTAATTTTATTTTACCCAAATAAAATATTGAAATACCCAAATGCTTCAGATATGATGGAGTGAAAATACTCGATTACTAATTCCATATCTGGAGCCCTGGTTCCTATTCAGTATAGTGTAGCTTCATTTAGACATGATAGAGCTCTAGTTTTTAATAGTGACCCTTTGAGGCATTTTGACCCTTGAAATTATTTTTGACTCGTGGAAATTTGTATTAAAGGAGAATTAAAAACAAAATATTTTCATTTTACTTTGTCATAAATTATCAAGTTCATGTAATAATAGAATTAGCACAAGAGTGCCGTAAGTCATCAAATACGCCCGTCGAAGATGGGCCAGACAGCAAAGATGCAGAAATGTGAAGCTGTCACCAAGGCAAGAAACATTTATGAGAATTTGAAACTCTATAGCATTATTTCTTCCCCTCGTTGAGCTAAACATGTATACTAATTTAGGTAGAGATGTGTAAAGTAGAAATTATATAGAATTGGATACAAACATGTAGACAAAATGGCTAAGTTGAAAAGGTGATATTTTTGTTAAAATTTTTTTATTTCGGCATAAAAACACCAAGGTGCACATCTTCAATATGTGTAGAAGACGTGTGTATAGTTTCAGATCAATCGACTCAACGGTTTTAGAGGAGTTGTGTACACAAACTATGGAGTTATTCTGTCCGCCGCCCACCCGCCCCGCGGTAAAACATAATATGTACCGTTTTTCTTAAAACGGTCGTATACAAAAGACTTAATATAAATACAATGTAAATATAAAAATATTTTTTCTTTGATGACGTCGTAGTGGAACGCACATACTCCAGCTAATTAAAATGTTGAAACCTTTGTAACCATATTGATATTTGTTATTTTTACATGCGGTTATCAGCATTTATTTCATAGCAGCAAATTGTATTATTACAAAAAGTAAAAAAAAGTTGTTTAATTGATCTTTAAAGTTTGTTTTTGTTTCTTTAAAATTTGCGTCAAATGTGGTTTTTTTATTTGCGTCATTAACTTTTTGACAGATATATCCGTCAGTGCAACTGATTTCTTTTTTATCACCCACACCCAGAGCTCCAGATAAGCTTTGTGTCTAAATTTCTAAATCATTGCGTATTTTACTTTTACAAATGGATTATTGATTTTTTTAATTACCAAATAGGGAACAAATGATAAAAAAATATATCAAATTTAAAAATTCACTTATTTAAGCTGCAAAAAGCAAACACTGTTTGCTTTTTGCAACTCAACTAAGTGAATTTTCAACTTTATTACAGTAGTTTCACTACTCAATTTGAAAATCAATGCGTATTTTCACATTGATGTGCGTATGTTGTACTCCCACCTTTGATAATCAATGCTTATTCTGCTAAAATAAGTGCGTAAAATACGCCAATACCTGGAGCCCTGCACACCCCCTCCCCTGTGATTTGCTTATTCCATATGGCAGTCAATTGGTATAATCAACCTACGTTTTTCCACAACTATGTGCCTTGCTAATATGGTAAAGTATTTTCGCCTAGGATCCTGCCACTTTTTTTACACCCTCGGCGAAACACTACTTAGCGCTCTTCCACCCTATATAATAGGGGCCGATCTTCGGTGGCTTCACAATCGGAAATATGATCTTTTCACAATTGAAGGATTTATATATGTAACTGATATACAAATAAAATATGTTTAAACCAATCACAATTGAAAGTTGCTATAATCCATTCCAGTGTTAAGTTAGTGACTGTTTAGTATTACCATATTACTTATTTGATTTTCAACTATGGACATCTAGCAGCAGCAGATTTTCACAATTTTGGCGAAAATCTCCGAATTTTTCTCTCTCCACAATATCAGAAGGCCCAGATGCCTTCACAATTTCTGGAAAACAGGCTGTGCTACTTCTATTTTTGAATACATAACTCTAATTACTGTCATTTCGGCTAATTATGTGCATCGGCTAATGCGCAATTCACGTCAAATTTAGCCTTGCGTATGTCACAATAAAATATGTGGATTTTGCAATAAAGAAGCTGATTAATTGCTACACTGTGGCACAATTTTAGCACATTCCGATAGTTTGATAAAAAGTTATTCTGACTATAGTCAAATGTGTAAAATCCTCAGACCCTGCTGATGGAATAGATGTCTTATTTACCAAATTAACTAAGTAACTAACCTGTCATGTTGTCACTGGATGGTTCTGCTTCAAGTTTTATACCAATTTTGCTATGCTGATCCAGTATGCATTTCGCCATTTTTGTTTACACTACCAGATGCGCAGCATTAGCAGAAAAATATGTGACGTCATACATAAAACAATTGACGTCACTGACTGACGTTAGAACGTTATGACATTTTACCTGCACAGACGTTTTTGAACTGCCTTGAATATTCAGGAAATTTTGACTGAAAATGGGGATGTTCAGGACATATAAATTTGTTTGGAAAGCCTTATGTGCGCAGAATTAGCCGATACCATTGTACATGTCGTTACACTGCATTACGTAAGTACATAAGAGTTACATTGTAAAATTGTCTCTCACTAACAATATAGTGAAGTATGAACGTCAACACCCTGCAAGGTTTTTCTATATTTTAATGCCTAAGTGTAAATGCTATTACGCACATTTTTACTGTGTAACGATATAGTGCAACCCGTTGGCATTGCCTATAAAGCGGAAAACGTGCAGTTATTTCTATATATACTGCAAAGCCCCATTTCGAAGGCTATATGCAGACCAGTCTACATACCTTCTAGATATATAATATCAAAATAAAATTGGGTATGATTTAATAAACAGGCTTTTCTCGTTCATACCACAAAATGCCTGTGCTATAAACAAGGAATGAAATTAGTGAGACCACGTCAAAATTTTAGATGCAAAACTGGATCTCGGATGGCTGTAAGCGTTTGCGATGGTCACCAGATAGCTTAGTAACAAGCCAGACTAAGTCCACATGCTGTTATAATTGATGGCTACCATTTGCATATGCCAGGAATAATTAATGAGCGGTAATTGTTTATACCAGCTGATTCCACATAATTTTGCAGCAACTTCTTCCAAACAAACAAACAAGTAAATCGCAGTTTATATAAAATCAAAATAGCTACAGAGTATGACAATACATGAACAGTAAACCAGCATCAACACGGTGGACTAGCGAATACCTCACCAATTCATCAATTACGTGAAGGCAAAGCCTTTTTCTCTAGGCTATCTAGGTCAAAACCCAAATCGGCAGCCATTTTTTATTCAGTCAGAAGCGCTCCCTGGTGTCAAAATGCGAGGGGGGAATTTTGATTACATTTAATTGTAACGATGTTTGTTATATTTATGCACGCATTAATGCCTTATATAGTATAAAAGTTTCGTATGTTGCATAAACGCGTAAATGTGGGAGTAATCCATGGCAACATTTGCGTGAATCGCCATCCGTGGAATGACAACAAGAACGGTCAGCAAACTTCGCCTGGGTTGGTCAGTTCATCACAGTACGTCATGGGTGCATTAAATTTACAAACTCAGCATAAACGAAACTTTGTACGGATTGTCTCCCTTTAGTGACTGCGATATGGAAACGATGGTCCCGGGTCGTTTCGCCCATAATCCCCTTCGCACCCCGGGTCGTTTCGCCCTTATTCCCGTTCACACCGGGTCGTTTCGCCCCTATATATATAATGTATATAACTATTGTAATGCATTAGCAAATACTATGAAATAGGCACTACCTATGACGGGCAACGTTAGTATATGAAATTAAATTTACCAATTGATAGCTTTACCATGATGTTAGTATGATATAAACCACACCGTAGTATATTGTAGTATTGCAGAGCTACTTTCCGCAACTACCACGGTGTTACAACTTCTCTATTATAATTAAATGGTGTCATTGTCGCACTTCTCTTATTTAAACCAGTGATACAATTTAGATATTTCCTTTTCATATATAATACATTAATAGCCTAGGCATAGTGGAGCATGGTCGAGCGGTCTGAGGCGTCGGACTGCTGATCTTACGGTCGTGGGTTCGAGCCTCACCGGAGGCGTGCGTTGCGTCCTTGAGCAAGACACTTTATCCACACTGCTTCAATCCACCCAGCTGTAAATGGGTACCGGCTAAATACCGGGAACATCGATTGTATTTGATTGTATTTGATTGTATGTACATGTACTTATGAATAAAAATATGATCCACTTGTGATAAGCCTCAGTATTGAGGGTATACCAGTATACTGGCAAAAGCAAAGCCTTATAGAAACTGTATTAGTACATTTACGATCATTTTAAGAAAAGATAACAAGGCTAAGAATCTTCAGTGATATTATTCCCAATGTTCGCAATCTCAGTCGTCATTGAACACGACTGTCACTTCGAGAGCTATACACATTTTGCCCATGTTTGGTATGAATTGTGTTAATTTGACATTTACTTTTGATTAACCCAGTGCTGTGTCAGATGTGTTTGTATCCTGGACTATAGCAACAGGTGCACAAGACGCACACGTGCAATGCATACTTTGTTCTGGTAGTCGTGTTCCCCAATTATCCCGGATCGCTTGACTATGTCTTGTATTTTTAAACTCACATCAGCGAAGTTAAGTGCAGCGTGGCGGCTATAGAAATTCTCCAAGTGCGTCCTTCCAGTGATACTATTATTTTCTCGATCCCTGGTGGTCTTTGAGCACATTTTGACTATTTTTCGTATTAGTTTTGTCCTTTTTACATACAGCTTCACTTCAGCTGTTGGTAAGAGGTACTTGTGTCATGGACTGTGAATACAGCACAGGCCGTGACACAACCGAACAGGCGCAACAAAACAGCAGTTGTAATGCATACTTGTTTCTGTTAGTCATGTCCAGAGAGTATCATGGATTGCTTGACTTTGTCTTGTAAACAAAATCACAACATGTGCGGTTTATATCTAATTATATTGAGAGATATAGTATGCTTCTATCTAATAATGTTGAAAGAAAGACAGAGACAGAGACAGAGACATAGACAGAGACAGAGACAGAGACAGAGACAGAGACAGAGACAGACAGACAGACAAAGAGAGAGAGAGAGAGAAAAAGAGAGAGAGAGACAGAGACAGACAGACAGACAAAGAGAGAGAGAGAGAGCGAGAGAGAGAGAGAGAAGAGAGATAGAGAGAGAGAGAGAGAGAGAGAGAGACACACACACACACACACACGCAAACACAACGCAAACACACGCACACAGAGACAGACATGGATGTGGGAGTGTGGGAGAGATACAGAGAGAGAGAGAGAGAGAGAGAGAGGAGAGAGAGACACACACACACACACACACACACACACACACACACACACAGACAGAGACAGACATGGATGTCTCACAGGAGTGTACAATTATTTGAAATATCACTTGCCCTTAAGGTCTAGTAGATGCAAAATCTTACTCGCCCTTACTGGTTTGCCACTCGCCCTTATATGTTATACAGATACTTCAATATTCACTATGTTCGCCATTAGTAGGCTATATATGCCACTGTACATGTATGTTATTGGAAATCTATCTTCAGATAGACAATCTAACAGTTGTCATGGTATAATGAATAAATATTTATTTGTATTTTCTCGGCCTGTCGCTTCGCCCGCTCTGTTTCCCTTTTCTCGTCATCTCCACCACCCGGACGACCAAATAGTGAGCGAATGTCGGTTTGCTTTGACATTTGCGAATGTTTCTTATAATCTATGATCTGTACAAAACAATTTTCATGATATTTCATTGCCTGGGCCAGCACATATGAAAACATACGGTACATTTTCAGACTACACAGCACACAAAATACGTATATGTTAAATGCTTAATAATCGAACAGGTTATGGGACTGTGAGTACATTAACCCTTTCAACACCACAAACCTCTATAGCAATATTTACAAACAGTGTCAATCCGCGAGCCGTCTCATCAGGATCTGCACTGTTTACAAGTACATGTATTAGTATTGTTCATATTTGTCAAAGAAAAAACATCCCATTTTTAGAATTGGACTGATGAAAATCATTTTCTAACGAAAATCAAACGATCCGTCTCATCGGAATGCTGTGTAGTTTGGAGAAAATTAAATTTTCGCATGTGCTAACTCTGGCTGTCTGCTAGCAATATTGCGTGTTTACACCGGAAGCGAACATTGAAGTTACAGAATGCCATAAATTAATTATGGGCGAGTTTAAATCGCGGACGACAGGCGGCCTAGGCCCGGCGACCATCCCATAAATCGAGACACTTGCGCGATAACTCGCTGCACTAAAGATGAAACCGTGGCTGGGATGTCTTGCCAGATATATGTGACGGAGAATTTGCGTATTTCCCATTTATATTGTAAATAGGTAAGTATTGTTTCACCGCAGAAAGTGTTTATTTTACCGACTTAATTGCATTTGTACTTCAAGCGCGGTACTGTGTGCTGACATATGCATGCACGGTTGCAATTAATAAGTTTCAAAAGGGTTGCTCTATTTATATAACCGTATACACTTATCAATATATTGTGAAATTTGTTTTTAAGGTTATTAACCTTTACCTGAAGATGATCCAGACACAATGTCCCAATGTTTCAGCAGTAGATTCGTTTTTCTACACTGCCGTGAAACGAAACAGAAATCCTGAAAAATACATGCGGAAATGTGTGTTTGAGCGGGAGAAAGTTCCGATACCTGTGTCGGCGAATTGTCACTGGATGTTACTGGTATATTATAATTATACCCCCGGCATACAAATTATGTTAAGTGGTACATAGTTTTCATAATTCCGTCCGTCCTTCCGTTCGTCCATCCATGTTAAAGTTTTTGGGTACCCGTTATGTATGTAACGGTAAGTCGAATTGACCTTAAACTACATATACTTCAGTATCATCATCCATATTTTCAATACATACCACACCCATGTGGCCTTCATGTCAAAGGTCAAATTACATAGAAAGTTGTGTTTAAGTATTGTAAATATTTGCGTTTTGATTTGTTGCTCCAGGCGGCGGCCAGGGATATACGTGAGCCCCTGCTCACATTCTCTATAGTATTATTTAAGATGTAAAGGTACATACCGACTCAGTAGGCATAAGATGTTCTTGATAGGAATTAAATAAGTGTATAATTGTGTCACTATTGCACCAGTTCTAAAAAATATGAGTGCCCGCCCGCTTGTCAAATATAATCATTTAGTAACATGTATTTTACTGATAGTGACTCGCGGTGTTATCAGTCTATTTTTATAGGCAAATGAGGCATGCCATTTTTTTAATTAGTTATACTAATTAAATGCGTCACCTGAAAAAATAACATTTTCGACACATTATAAAGTATGAAAGTATAATAATTGTACATCAAACAATAAATGCAGAGAATAAATAGTAATGCCCGTTAACTTTTAAGGAAACGCGGTTATCGCCCCTGATATCAATGTGGAAAATTACGTCTGATATAAAATGTATAATAATGCAAATTAATATGTGGGGTAATGGTGAATGGATGTATATTTTGCCAGGAAATGTCTCGGATGATGTCTCTCATATAAAGAACATGTTTAAAAGTAATCTCATAGATATACTCCGAAGCATACATAAATTGCATACGGTTGTAGCCCTTCCATATGGTCGTACATCCACTTACATATCTATAATTTATGCAATCGTAATTATGATTGTCTTCAGATCAGACAGTTTAGAAATTTGCATTGATGTATGTAAAAAGCATTCTTTAAGTAATATATGTATTTTAATACAACTTTCTATCTGCATATATAAACAACCCAAAGTCATATTGACTTGAAAATTAAAACAATTATTTGTCATCATCCACATTTCATTATATAGCCCACCCATATTCCCACTCTAGATTCCAGATCAACGTCAAATGACTTGACCAAAACAATTTAACTCACATTTATATTTGTTATATACATGTATCTGCAAACATATGTAGATTGACTTGAAACTACAGCTGTGAGAGTGGGAAATTAGATTTTTCTCGAACCTCCGTCCGTCCGAAATATTTGTTAAAGTTTGTAAATAGACCTTATATCTCTGCAGTCCTAAGTCACATTGACTTGAAACTTCATATAGTTATTAGTCATCATCCATATATTCATGCTGTGTCCCACTCATGCGGCCCCTGTGCCTGGCAAGGTCAATTGACTTAGAAGTTTGTGTTAATTTTTTGTCAAAAGTTGCGTTACGGTTTTAAGATACCTACTTTCTGTAACCGTACGTCAGATTTGCTTGAAACTTCATATGCTTATTGGTCAGCATCCATATATTCATTCTCTGTCCCACTCATGTGGCCCCTGTGTCCCAATGTCAACGTCAAATGACTTAGAAGTTTGCATATTATAAAATATGCGTAAAAGTTTTTACATACCTTATATCTCCACAATTGTTACTCAAATTTACTTCAAACTTCTAATACTTCCTTTTCATCATCCATATTTTCATTCTATATCCTGCCCAAGTGGTCCATATGCCCAAGGTCAAGGTCAAATTACTTTGAAATTTGTGTTAACGTTTTTACATGCCTTATATCTCCACAACACTTACTCCGATTTACTTCAAATAATTCTTTATTATCATCCATATTTTCATTCTAAGCTTTTACATACCTTATATCTCCACAGCCCTTAATTCAAACTAAAACCAAATACACCCTGCAACCATCACATGCCTAGGCGGGCTCAACAATGTGTCCCTTCTCTTCAGCAACAAATTGTTCTGAGTTTAATCAGATGCTGATTAATATTAAAATTACTTTAATGTATGTACACATATTTATTTTAGGTGCTGGACACTGACAACACCATCATTACATCACTAAATTCCAGTGATTCTAGTAGTAGCAGTGGAGAACACAGGTACACATTGTTGCGTTAACAAACATCACCATTGCCGCTTACCATAATTCATTGGCTTTAACATGTTGTAATATGATTCCCATGTAGTGTTCATTATAAGAGGGTCATGAAGCCATTAAAGTTGCATGCCCACTCAGTAAGCACAAACTGTTATTTATATCAGAGACATCATCTGTGACATTTTCTGGAAAAATAAACATTCATTCACCATTACCCCACGTATTGATTGGCATTATTATACATATTATATCAAACACAACTTCCCACACAGATATCAGGGGCGATAACCATGTTTCCTTAAAATGTTACCGGACATTACTATTTACTTCTGTATTTATTTTCATGTGCAATTATCATACTTTATAATCTGTCAAAAATATATTTTCTTCCAGGTGACGCATTTAATTAGTATAAATAATTAAAAAATACCATGCCTCATTTGCATATGAAAATAGCAGGATACGAACGTGCGTCAATATCAGTAAAATAAATATTACTAAATGATTATACCTGTATAGCAGCGACTCTTAATCTTTACAACTGTTGGAATAGTGACACAATTATACACTTATTTAATTCATATAAGAACATGTTGTGCCTACTGAGTGGGCAGGTACCTTTGAACACACATTTTTCATAAATGGCCAACCAAATAAATAAGGACGCCATAATGGCACTTAAGTTCTACAAATGGCCGGCCTTCAATGACCTGAGCTGCTGATAGGTCGTTAAACACCAAACAAAATCATTTTTATTCACATAAACTGAATATATAGCTTCTTCATATTGATGAATACCACCCATTCATTCTTACTTTCTTACATCCAACTATTTATTATTCGTTAATCGGATCGTTAACAAACATAATCGGATAACTAATCGATCATTGTCATTGACCAAACTTCATCAATAGCTTCCTCATAATGATGGCTAGCTACCCAATGCAATTCGGGTGACATTGACCTTCATTTTGATGACCTGCATCATCGTGTCAAAAATCTTGAATGTATCCATATATGTTAGTCAGATAATTGTTTAAAAGAAAAACATCAATAGCTTCCTTATGTTGATGACTATCAACCAAGTGTCATTCTGTGACTTTTTCCATGACCATGACCATGACCGTTGTGTAAACAATTTAGGCTATGTCTTAATGTTGAATTTATCATGATCAGTTAATCAGACCATTACCAAACTGCATCAATAGCCAACTCACATTATGACGGACGTACGTCCGTGTTCGTTTACGTCCAAAAATTTGTATTAATTTCTCCAACATGCAATATCTTCAATATTACGTGAAGGATTGCTTCAATACTTGGACACCTGAATTACCTGACCATTTGTCACACACTTGCACCACCATTAACACAACCTTGACCTTTGTCACATTCGAAATGTCGCTGAAGCACTTCATCATTTTGTTACCTCAAAAAGTCTCCATCACGTAATATCTTCAATATTACTTGAAGGATTGCTTTAATATTTGGATAGTTCATTCATCTGAAAATGTGTGATGCAATCACACAACCAATTGCATGACCTTGACCCTTGTGGCCTTCAAAATAGTGCTGAAACACTTGGCCACTTTCTTATGTCTAACAGTTTGCAAGACTTTCGCAAATGACTTTCAAATTTGTGTAAATTAATCCTTTTATTTTATTTTTTACACACACTCTAATTATACTCCAGTATGCCATGAGGGCATATCCATGTTTTACAAACATAATTTCTAGTTACTATTTTCTTTTATATCCTAGATTGAAACATGATTGTAGTATGAAGTTGAATTTCAATCGAACTGATAGTTATTACTAATTCCCCTTTGGCAATATAAATGTTCCAATATATCTGTTCCAAGCAATGACATAATTTGTCATTACCAAGAATATGTAACTGAAAACAGTCACTTGGAATAAATTTAATGCACACAAAATTGAAAGTGTGCAGTTAATGTATTTGCATTGCGCTTTCAGGAAGTTCTTGGACAATTACTCAGAATGCCCATCTGGTTGGAAGTTGGAGACTTCAAGTAAGGTATGTTATTTACATGGCATATTTCTGTTCAGCAACAGCAGAGGATGGGCTGTGGCCGAGGGGTTAGAACACCTGACTTCCAATATAGTTAATAAATAACAGGTTTAAATTATGCGATATAGTCAGCACATTGGCCTACGTACGTCAGTGCGCGTGTCCGAGGTTAAAGTTTTACGTATACAATCAAAGCCTTGAGTGGGCATATACCTTTAACGTTAACTTAACTATGTCTCTGAAATCTCTTTGCCAATTCACTCTAATCTTCACATGTGTGATTATCATCATCCATATTTTCATTCTATGCCAAACCCGTGCGGCCCCTGTGTCCAATATCATATTACTTTTAAAGGAAGTTTTACCATAAAGATTATGAAAATTTGTAAATATTTGTAAATGTTTTTCCGTATATTTCTGCAACCGCTTCACTGATTAACTTCAAACTTCACATGGGTGTTTTATCATCATCCATATTGTTATTCCACGCCCCGCCCGTGCCGCCTCTGTGCCAAATGTAAAGGTCAAATTACTTTTAAATTAAAGTTTTTATACGACACTTATTATGTTTTACCGCATGGCGGGCAGCAGACAGTAAAACTACATAGTGTGTGTACACAACTCCTCTGAAATCGTTCAGATCAATCGATCTGAAACTATACACATGTCTTCTACACATATTGAAGATGTGCACTTTGGTGTTTTTTATGCAGACAATTATATTTTGTAACAAAAATATAACTTTTTAACTTAGCCATTTGTTCTACTTTTTATATCCAATTATATATAATTTACACATCCCTACCTATATTAGTCTACATGTTTATCAGAACCAGAGGAAGAAATAATGATATATATTTTAAAATTGTCATTAATGTTTCTTGCCTTGTTGACAGCTTCACATTTTTGCATCTTCGCTGTCTGGCCCATGTTCGACGGGCGTATTTTGTGACTTACGGCACTCTTGTTTCGAATTTATGTACAATTTCTTTTCAATAATCAATCGTATGTGTACGGGTTAAAGCGTTTCTTGCATTAAAATATTTTTTACTACTATCAAATGCCTTGGCCGGGGCAACATGTGGTCTGCGGCCATCTAGTTCACTTGTACTTAACATTATTTGAATTGCATAGCCCACTCTACTGCAGGTAAAGGTCAAACGACTAAATATTGCATGTTACTGCTTTTGGCGGTATATACATCAGATACAATTGTTTTCTTTACAGGATTTACCGACAGGAAAATGCATTTGATTGTGGAGTTTTCATGTGCCGTCGAGATTTGGCGGTGCCTTATAGCTTTCGACCTGTCTGTCAGTCTCTCTGACTGTCTGTCCGTTTAATTTGTGGAAGGTTGTGTAAGAGTTTATCAATGTGGGTGGTAGGTGGGAGTATGCGATGGGTAATTGAACGATCAGGTTGATCCTTATCGGAATTCCGACTGAAGACCCGGTTTGGCTCTCGCATACAACTTTTGCATTTTGTATGTGACAGTTGAATCTGGATACTCGTAATCTTATTTTAAGGGAAGGGGCCAAGTGACTTTGGTGTGGTATGGACCTGGCACCAGGTCGGGTTACTCTAATTTCAGGCTGAATAATATTTATTCTGTTCTGATTTTGGGATTTAGGATCCACCTCCTCCCCCCCCCCCCCCCGCCTCCATGCAGCAGGTTTGAAACGGAATCGACCCGTTTGTCCTGGCCTTACATGACCTTATCTGTTGATAGGCCATTAAAGACCAATAAACAAACAAACTGAAATCACCTATAGGGGCCCTAAAGGATGCCATGAAACGTATGTTTTCATATACATATTTTTCTTCTGATATTGTACATTCACCATTTAACCATTACTATATTTGTCTTTTCAGGTAGACGTTCCGCATATCCGGAAGGCTATGATTTTGGAGTGTATTTGTGGCAATATTTTACCACGGATGTAGCCTTCCGCTGAGCTGCCAACTGTTCGAATTTGTATACGACAGTTTAAAAAAAACAATACAGATAAACTGCATAGGTTGTGTACACAAATACTGAAACCGTTCAGTATTGTGACAAAATTATGTGTTATGTAACCATGACCTTGTATGCAACGGTGACATTGTGACTGGAACTACATGAGTGGGTGGTGGTCGGGCGAATGAGACGCGTACATTAACGGTATGGGTTCCTCCTTATAGGAATCACGATTTGCCTGGTTTGGCCCTCGGGTACATTTTTATCTTTGGCTCTTTTGTTACCTGGGAGTTGAATTGGGTTATTGCCCATTATACAAAGTAGTAAGATTATTACTGATCCTACTGCTTTTGGGAGGGGGCCAAGTGATTCTGGTGTGGCGAGGACCTGGAATCAGATCAAGATTATTCTGATTTCAGGGCTGAATATATAGAGGATATTCATACTCTTGCAACGAATATGACATATATGTTCTGGGTAATAACCCAATTCAAAACAACACGAGATGAACATATATGTCATATTTGTTGCAAAAATATGAATATTCTATTTATTATATACCGCTCCATGGAAATTAGCAGTTGTTTAGACTGTATACGCATAATACGGTAATGAATGTGTATTTGCAGCCTATTTGCTGTCCGGCACTGCAGATGCGCGTTATGAATATAGATAGCGGAAATAGTCGTATTTTCACCGGAACTTGTTTATTTCATCGATGAGAACATATGACTTTTATTTACATCGTATAACTTTATTTCATGGGTAGGTATATAATAAATAGTTTTGTTATTGTAAATATTCAGTTCTGATTTTGGGATTTTCCACCCTTTTGTACATGTACTTGAACATGTACTTGTACAGGTAATATAAGGGATTTAGTACTAAACACATTGACCCGGCCTTAAATGTTAAACCCCAACAAACAAACAAACATCACCACCAACAAACAAAATAATGTCCAGACTTGTGACAAATACTACGTTCTGATTTTTTGATTTTCACTGCCTTTGGTACAGGTATAATGCGGAGTTAGAACACGTATACCCGGTATAACTTGCTCTGATCTGTTAACGGGTAGTTAAACGGCATTTACCAATCAGTGGTAGCATGTTCACTTGTCGTTTAGCCGATGTGTTAATTTAATTCAAATATCACGATTCTATAAAGCTTGGGTAATAATGCATTGCGATCATGTTACATGATTATCTACATGTATAGTGCGTGATGGTCGGACGAACGAGACGTAAATTAACGGTAGGGGTTTCTCCTTCTAGGAATCACGATTTGCCTGGTTTAGCCCTCAGGTACGTTTTTATCTTTGACTCTTTTGTTACCTGGGAGTTGAATTGGGTTATTGCCCATTATAAAAGTAGTAAGATTATTACTGATCCTACTACTTTTGGGAGGGGCCAAGTGATTCTGGTGTGGCGAGAACCTGGCATCAGATCAGGATTATTCTGATTTCAGGGCTGACTATATAGTTTTGTTATTGTAAATATTCAGTTCTGATTTTGGGATTTTCACCCCATTTGTACATGTACTTTGAAATGTACATGTACTTGTACAGGTAATATATTGGATTTAGTACTAAACCCATTGACCCGGCCTTAAATGACCTTAGCTGTTGATAGGCCGTTAAACCCCAACTAACAAATACCTACATGTACAGTGTTATTAATAAAGACATATATCATTGTATTAGTGTTATGTCTTCTCTGAATACCATATTGTATTGTCAAAAGGAGCCAATGGAGATGTTCGATTCTGAGGACCTCTATTCATCCCGCTACACATTCCTTTTCTACATCATATTTAGCATGCGTATGTTGTCCCAGCAAATAGTACATAATTATAACGAAATTACATTTTGGACACTTCATCCGTTAGTCGGATCGTTACCGAATTTCATCAATAGCTTCATCACATTGATAACTCCACCCAGTGTCCTACGGGTGACCTTGATCGTGGTGACTTTAACCTTTGTATCAATCAATTTGGACGAACGGTCTTATATGTACTGTTATGTTAGTCAGAAGTTCGCAAAACCTGCTTTCATTGACACCTAACCACCCTGATTATTTCACCATGGCATTGACCTACTTATTCGAAATATAAGTAAGATTCGTCATACTGTGTCCGTTTTAGAGAGGTTCCGCAAATATACCTCTTTACACAGGTTTCGGTTTAGAGGGGTTCCGCACATATACATAGTTTACAATGGTGTCAGATTTATAGAGGTTCCGCACATATGCATAGTTTACAGTGGTGTCCGGTTTAGAGAGGTTCACCACATATACCTCTTTCACATTGCTGTTCAATTTAGAGAGGTTCCGCGCACATACCTAGCTTCGCACATATACAAATGTACATAGTTTACAGTGGTATCCGATTTAGAGAGGTTCCGCACATATACCTAGTTTACAGTGGTGTCCGATTTAGAGAGGTTCCGCACACATACCTCTTTCACATTGCTGTCCAATTTATAGAGGTTCCGTGCACATACCTAGCTTCGCACATATACAAATGTACATAGTTTACAGTGGTATCCGATTTAGAGAGGTTCCGCACACATACACAGTTTACAGTGGTGTCCGGTTTAGAGAGGTTCCGCACACATACATATTTTACAGTGGTGTCCGGTATACAGAGGTTCCACACACATACCTAGTTTACAGTGGTGTCCCGTATACAGAGGTTCCGCACACATACTTAGTTTACAGTGGTGTCCCGTATACAGAGGTTCCGCACACATACTTAGTTTACAGTGGTGTCCGATTTACAGAGGTTCCACACACATACCTAGTTTACAATGGTGTCCGATTTACAGAGGTTCCACACACATACCTAGTTTACAGTGGTGTCCCGTATACAGAGGTTCCGCACACATACTTAGTTTACAGTGGTGTCCGATTTACAGAGGTTCCGCACACATACCTAGTTTACAATGGTGTCCGATTTAGAGAGGTTCCGCACACATACCTAGTTTACAGTGGTGTCCGATTTAGAGAGGTTCCGCACACATACCTAGTTTACAGTGGTGTCCGATTTAGAGAGGTTCCGCACACATACCTAGTTTACAATGGTGTCCGATTTAGAGAGGTTCCGCACACATACCTAGTTTACAGTGGTGTTCGATTTAGAGAGGTTCCGCACACATACTTAGTTTACAGTGGTGTCCTGTATACAGAGGTTGCGCACATATACTTAGTTTACAGTGGTGTCCGATTTAGAGAGGTTCCACACACATACCTAGTTTACAATGGTGTCCGATTTAGAGAGGTTCCGCACACATACTTAGTTTACAGTGGTGTCCGGTATACAGAGGTTCCGCACACATACTTAGTTTACAGTGGTGTCCGATTTAGAGAGGTTCCGCACACATACTTTGTTTACAGTGGTGTCCGGTATACACAGGTTCCGCACACATACTTAGTTTACAGTGGTGTCCCGTATACAGAGGTTCCGCACATATACTTAGTTTACAGTGGTGTCCGATTTAGAGAGGTTCCGCACACATACTTAGTTTACAGTGGTGTCCGATTTAGAGAGGTTCCGCACACACACTTAGTTTACAGTGGTGTCCGATTTAGAGAGGTTTCGCACACATACTTGGTTTACAGTGGTGTCCAATTTAGAGAGGTTCCGCACACATAATTAGTTTACAGTGGAGTCCCGTATACAGAGGTTCCGCACATATACTTAGTTTACAGTGGTGTCCAATTTAGAGAGGTTCCGCACACATACCTAGTTTACAGTGGTGTCCGGTATACAGAGGTTCCGCACACATACTTAGTTTACAGTGGTGTCCGATTTAGAGAGGTTCCGCATACACATACTTAGTTTTACAGTGTGTCCGGTATACAGAGGTTCCGCACACATACTTAGTTTACAATGGTGTCCGATTTAGAGAGGTTCCGCACACATACTTAGTTTACAGTGGTGTCCCGTATACAGAGGTTCCGCACACACACTTAGATTACAGTGGTGTCAGATTTAGAGAGGTTCCGCACACATACTTAGTTTACAGTGGTGTCCGATTTAGAGACGTTCCGTACACATACTTAGTTTACAGTGGTGTCCGGTATACAGAGGTTCCGCACACATACCTAGTTTACAGTGGTGTCCGGATTACAGAGGTTCCGCACACATACTTAGTTTACAGTGGTGTCCGATTTAGAGAGGTTCCGCACACATACTTAGTTTACAGTGGTGTCCAGTATACAGAGGTTCCGCACACATACTTAGTTTACAGTGGTGTCCGATTTAGAGAGGTTCCGCACACATACTTAGTTTACAGTGGTGTCCGGTATACAGAGGTTCCGCACACATACTTAGTTTACAGTGGTGTCCCGTATACAGAGGTTCCGCACACATACTTAGTTTACAGTGGTGTCCGATTTAGAGAGGTTCCGCACACATACTTAGTTTACAGTGGTGTCCATTTAGAGAGGTTTCCGCACACATACTTAGTTTACAGTGGTGTCCAATTTAGAGAGGTTCCGCACACATACTTAGTTTACAGTGGTGTCCGATTTAGAGAGGTTCCGCACACATACTTAGTTTACAGTGGTGTCCCGTATACAGAGGTTCCGCACACATACTTAGTTTACAGTGGTGTCCCGTATACAGAGGTTCCGCACACATATTTAGTTTACAGTGGTGTCCGGTATACAGAGGTTCCGCACACATACTTAGTTTACAGTGGTGTCCGATTTAGAGAGGTTCCGCACACATACTTAATTTACAGTGGTGTCCGGTATACAGAGGTCCCGCACACATACCTAGTTTACAGTGGTGTCCCGTATACAGAGGTTCCGCACATATACTTAGTTTACAGTGGTGTCCGATTTAGAGAGGTTCCGCACACATACTTAGTTTACAGTGGTGTCCGATTTAGAGAGGTTCCGCACACACACTTAGTTTACAGTGGTGTCCGATTTAGAGAGGTTCCGCACACATACTTGGTTTACAGTGGTGTCCAATTTAGAGAGGTTCCGCACACATACTTAGTTTACAGTGGTGTCCCGTATACAGAGGTTCCGCACATATACTTAGTTTACAGTGGTGTCCAATTTAGAGAGGTTCCGCACACATACCTAGTTTACAGTGGTGTCCGGTATACAGAGGTTCCGCACACATACTTAGTTTACAGTGGTGTCCGATTTAGAGAGGTTCCGCACACATACTTAGTTTACAGTGGTGTCCCGTATACAGAGGTTCCGCACATATACTTAGTTTACAGTTGTGTCCGATTTAGAGAGGTTCCGCACATATACCTAGTTTACAGTGGTGTCCGTATACAGAGGTTCCGCACACACTAGTTTATTTACAGTGGTGTCCGATTTAGAGAGGTTCCGCATACACATACTTAGTTTACAGTGGTGTCCGGTATACAGAGGTTCCGCACACATACTTAGTTTACAATGGTGTCCGATTTAGAGAGGTTCCACACACATACTTAGTTTACAGTGGTGTCCCGTATACAGAGGTTCCGCACACACACTTAGATTACAGTGGTGTCAGATTTAGAGAGGTTCCGCACACATACTTAGTTTACAGTGGTGTCCGATTTAGAGACGTTCCGTACACATACTTAGTTTACAGTGGTGTCCGGTATACAGAGGTTCCGCACACATACCTAGTTTACAGTGGTGTCCGGATTACAGAGGTTCCGCACACATACTTAGTTTACAGTGGTGTCCGATTTAGAGAGGTTCCGCACACATACTTAGTTTACAGTGGTGTCCGGTATACAGAGGTTCCGCACACATACTTAGTTTACAGTGGTGTCCCGTATACAGAGGTTCCGCACACATACTTAGTTTACAGTGGTGTCCGATTTAGAGAGGTTCCGCACACATACTTGGTTTACAGTGGTGTCCGATTTAGAGAGGTTCCGCACACATACTTAGTTTACAGTGGTGTCCAATTTAGAGAGGTTCCGCACACATACTTAGTTTACAGTGGTGTCCGATTTAGAGAGGTTCCGCACACATACTTAGTTTACAGTGGTGTCCCGTATACAGAGGTTCCGCACACATACTTAGTTTACAGCGGTGTCCCGTATACAGAGGTTCCGCACACATACTTAGTTTACAGTGGTGTCCGGTATACAGAGGTTCCGCACACATACTTAGTTTACAATGGTGTCCGATTTAGAGAGGTTCCGCACACATACTTAGTTTACAGTGGTGTCCCGTATACAGAGGTTTCGCACACACACTTAGATTACAGTGGTGTCCGATTTAGAGAGGTTCCGCACACATACTTAGTTTACAGTGGTGTCCAATTTAGAGAGGTTCCGCACACATACTTAGTTTACAGTGGTGTCCGGTATACAGAGGTTCCGCATACATACTTAGTTTACAGTGGTGTCCGGTATACAGAGGTTCCGCACACATACTTAGTTTACAATGGTGTCCGATTTAGAGAGGTTCCGCACACATACTTAGTTTACAGTGGTGTCCCGTATACAGAGGTCCCGCACACACACTTAGATTACAGTGGTGTCAGATTTAGAGAGGTTCCGCACACATACTTAGTTTACATTGGTGTCCGATTTACAGAGGTTCCGCACACATACTTAGTTTACAGTGGTGTCCGGTATACAGAGGTTCCACATACATACTTAGTTTACAGTGGTGTCCGGTATACAGAGGTTCCGCACACATACCTAGTTTACAGTGGTGTCAGGATTACAGAGGTTCCGCACACATACTTAGTTTACAGTGGTGTCCGATTTAGAGAGGTTCCGCACACATACTTAGTTTACAGTGGTGTCCCGTATACAGAGGTTCCGCACACATACTTAGTTTACAGTGGTGTCCGATTTAGAGAGGTTCCGCACACATACCTAGTTTACAATGGTGTCCGATTTAGAGAGGTTCCGCACACACACTTAGTTTACAATGGTATCCGGTATACAGAGGTTCCGCATACATACCTAGTTTACAGTGGTGTCCGATTTAGAGAGGTTCCGCACACATACTTAGTTTACAGTGGTGTCCGATTTAGAGAGGTTCCGCACACACACTTAGTTTACAGTGGTATCCGGTATACAGAGGTTCCGCATACATACCTAGTTTACAGTGGTGTCCGATTTAGAGAGGTTCCGCACACATACTTAGTTTACAGTGGTGTCCGATTTAGAGAGGTTCCGCACACATACTTAGTTTACAGTGGTGTCCGGTATACAGAGGTTCCGCACACATACTTAGTTTACAGTGGTGTCCGATTTAGAGAGGTTCCGCACACATACCTAGTTTACAATGATGTCTGGTTTAGACAGGTTGAGCACACATACATAGCTTGCAGTTGTGTCCGGTCTAGAGAGGTTCCGCACACATACCTGCATGTAGCTTACAGTGGTATCCGGTATACAGAGGTTCCGCATACATACCTAGTTTACAGTGGTGTCCGATTTAGAGAGGTTCCGCACACATACTTAGTTTACAGTGGTGTCCGATTTAGAGAGGTTCCGCACACACACTTAGTTTACAGTGGTATCCGGTATACAGAGGTTCCGCATACATACCTAGTTTACAGTGATGTCCGATTTAGAGAGGTTCCGCACACATACTTAGTTTACAGTGGTGTCCGATTTAGAGAGGTTCCGCACACATACTTAGTTTACAGTGGTGTCCGGTATACAGAGGTTCCGCACACATACTTAGTTTACAGTGGTGTCCGATTTAGAGAGGTTCCGCACACATACCTAGTTTACAATGATGTCTGGTTTAGACAGGTTCAGCACACATACATAGCTTGCAGTTGTGTCCGGTCTAGAGAGGTTCCGCACACATACCTGCATGTAGCTTACAGTGGTGTCCGGTCTATAGAGGTCTAAAACACATACCTAGTTGACTTTGGTGTCAGGTTTAGAGAGGTTACGCACATACACGTAGTTTACAATGGTGTCCGGTCTAAGAGAGGTTCCGCACACATAACTAGCTTGCAGTGATGTCCGGTCTACAAAGGTTCAGCACACATACCTACTTTACAGTGCTGTCCGGTTTAGAGAGGTTCCGCACATACAAGTAGTTTACAGTGGTGTCCGGTCTAAGAGAGGTTCCGCACACATACCTAGTTTATAGTGGTGTCCGTTTTAAATCTTGCATTGGTGTCCAGTCTACAGAGGTTCCGAAAACATACATAGTTTACAGTGCTGTCTCATTTACAGAGGTTTCGCACATATGCCTACATGTACAGTTCTGTCCGGTCTATAGAGGTTCCGCACACATGCCTAGTTTACAGTTGTGTCCGGTTTAGAGAGGTTCCACACATGTACTTAGCCTACAGTGGTGTCCCGTCTACAGATGTTCCGCAAACATACCTACTTTACAGTGATATCCCGTTCAGAGAGGTTCCGCACATACACGTTGTTTACAGTGGTGTCCGGTCTAGATAGGTTCCACACACATACATAGCTTGCAGTAGTGTCCCGTCTGGAGAGGTTCCGCACACATACCTAGCGTGCAGTGGTGTCCGGTTTGGAGAGGTTGCGCACATATACCTAGGTCGCATTGGTGTTCGGTCTAGAGAGGTTCCGCACAGTGCTCACCGGTTTAGAGGCGTTCCGCACATACATCTAGTTTACAGTGGGGTGTCCGGTTTAGAGAGGTTACGCACATATACATACAGGTCTAGAGAGATTCCGCACACATACCTAGCTTGCATTGGTGTCCGATTTAGAGAGGTCACGCAAATATGCATTGTCCGGTCTAAAGAGTTTACGCACGTACTTAGTTATATGCGTCAGGCAAAAAAGTAAACTATGGAACGCCATGACTGCCTTAACTGAAGACATGTACTGCTCTTATATGGTTTCGTATTTATCTTATGTCAGTTCGTCTTTGTCTTATATCAGTTTGTCTTTATCTTGTGTGGATTCGTCTTTATCTCATGTCAGTTCGATTTTATCTTTTGTCAGTTTGTCTTTATCCTGTGTGGATTCGTCTTTATCTTATGTCAGTTCGTCTTTATCTCGTGTGGATTCGTGTTTATGTTATGTCAGTTCGTCTTTATCTTATGTCAGTTCGTATTTATCTTGTTATCTTGACTTTATCTTATATCAGTGTATCATTACATTAGGCCAATTCGTCTTTATCTTATGTCAGTTCATCTTTATATTATGTCAGTTCGTCCTTATCTCGTGTAGATTTGTCTTTATCTTATGTCAGTTCGTCTTTATCTTGTGTGGATTCGTGTTTATATTAGGTCAGTTCGTCTTTATCTTATGTCAGTTCATCTTTGTCTTATGTCAGTTTATCTTTATCGTATATCAGTTTGTCTTTATCAAGTGCGGTTTCGTCTATATATTATGTCAGTTCGTCCTTATCTCGTGTGGATTCGTCTTTATCTTATGTCAGTTTGTCTGTATCTTAAGTCAGTTCATCTTTATTGTATGTCAGTTCGTCTATATCTTATGCAAGATCGTCTTTATATTAGGTAAATTTGTCTTTAGCTTACGTCAACTCACGTTTTCACATAGGGTACCTATGTATTGGAATCGCCTCGGACAGTTAGCCACGCACCAGACCCCCCTCGATGGGATGGTCCGTAGTAATATCTTGGAGTAACCATAACAACAAAATGCATTGTGTTACTCAACGTTTAACGGTCATACGCAACCGCTAAAAACTACTTGCACTGCACAATATCAACAACGGATGTTCTACGTACAAAAATACATCGGATTATTTTGTTGCGCGTGATTTGCCCCCATTTGCGTCACAAATCGTGCGGTCATCGCTAAATTTAGTAACAGGCTATATTTTTCGGCAGAGTTAACTCCCCTCCGAATACTCTCCACCGGATAAACAAGTCTTGTTCTGACTTAGGGGAGATAACTCTTGTTTTACCCCCAATGGGTAAGGGTTAAGTTGAATAGCGTGTGCAATAAGTTAATAAAACTTCACACACGCATACAAGATATTGAGTCAAAAGCGTGTCGTAATCAAGAATGACTATTCTAGCATCGCTAATTTGGATAATTTCATCGTAATATTTTAGTTATTGCTCTTTTTCTTCTTTTTTTTTTATTTCTTGTCCATAGCATAAGTTGAATATCGTATGGAATATTTGAAAAAAAATTCACACATTCATAGATATCGTGTCAAAGATGTGAGATTTCTCTTTTGCAGTTATGTCCATTTGTTTCTTTTTACATAGGATGTTTACAGCCTGTGTTATAGTTTCGTTCGTGTGAACCAGATCGAAGGACTACTTTTTGTGGAGATTCGGATGAATATTTTCAACGACCTGTTTTTAGCTCGCCTGTACGAAGTGCGGAAGAGCTTATGGCATACCCCCGGCGTCGTCGGCGTCGGCGTCCACAAACTTAACCTAGGGGTAGGGTAAATGTATTATAACTTCTGTTTCCTTTCATGGAGCATTTTGCAATTTCATACATGCATTCCTCAGATGGCCCTCCATCGTGCTGTAGCAAATCCATGTCCCAGCACTCAACCCTTACCCCAAGGTCAAAGTCACAAACAAAGTCTCAGATACGTTTTTATCTTTGGCTCTTTTGTTACCTGGCAGTTGAATTGGGTTATTGCCCATTATAAAAGTAGTAAGATTATCACTGATCCTACTGCTTTTGGGAGGGGGCCAAGTGATTCTGGTGTGGCGAGGACCTGGCACCAGATCAGGATTATTCTGATTTCAGGGTTGAATATATAGTTATTTGTTGCTATGCCCCCGCCACCGAATGGTGAGGCGGGCATATAGTGTTACCGGCGTCCGTACGTCCAGCACATGAAAGGAATACAAATAGTCTTGATATTTTATCAGAGAATAAAACATATATGTTTATTATATATGTACATTTGTTTGACATTGAAACACAATGGAAAGTAAATTGTCAATATGTTACCATATTGATCAGTGCCAGAATTACTTTTCACATTGTATAATAGTTCCTTTTAAATCATCAGTAATTTGTTTACTTCATTGATAGTTTGTATATTTTAGGCGCATCTTAGTTGTGGGTTATTTACATATAGTATAAAAATGTTATTTGATTTGCATGTGGATATAATTGCCACTCGTTCCGACTAAAGTCGCACAATATCGCATGCTACGTAGCTCGTGCATATATCCACATATAGAAAACATAATAACCTATAAGTACTATAATTATATATATAAACGAACCCCGTCCTTGTGATAATCATTGTAAATGTATGAGGCTTTAGATTGTAATAAGTTTTACAAAGGAAATTATTTCCAATATCTGCAATACGCGACCTTAAATTATGTCAACACAATGATTCTAATTTTAAATCATCAATTTATGAATAAAGATGAATATCGTTTTTGACGGCCGTTGCGTGCACATGTATCAAATTTCTTAAAGAGGGGTCGTCGCGTGTCACACAGCAGTAATATCTGTTTGTCAGAAGTTGAAAACATGCCAAACACGCGTACGTCGCTTGTATTGTTTCGGTACCGGTGTGCCCTTCGTTCGCGGCTGGCAACATGCTCAATACACGGTCTACATTTGGATGTATTCAATACTGAGACTTAGAGAACAAAACTAGCCAACATAAAAAGAAACGCATGTTTTATCCAACGGAGTTATACACACGTTTAACAATTACAGTTTCGTATACTTTTTAATCAACTGTCGATGTAAACGGGACAATAAACTATGTGATATTTAAATGTGTTTTCCCAGACCTGGGTTGTCATGTCCGCATGATTGCAATACACATACACCTTTATGAGGTAGGGTCGATCATACACGGAGAATTAGACTAAATAGAGAGGTAGAATTATTTAACTTTTATCTAATTACCCGTAACTTTTCCGCCGCCGTAGTCCAATTGTAGTACCCGCTTTCTTCGAAATAAAATAAAAGAACAAAGTAAGTAGGCGTATTTATGGAAATAAATAAAACAAATATACATAGACGCGACAATGACGCTAAATGTGACGTTTACTTTGTCAAAACCGCGCGGAAATTACTCCATCTTTGTAACGTTATAACTCGTTACGTCACGTTTTCCGATAAAGGAGGTTTTCGCTTGGCATGTCACATATGTGAATACTGCCTTGTTACTGTATCATATACGGCACATTCTACTGGAGTCCGTTCTACTGGCTTTTATACATGTGATTAGCTACTTTATATCATATGTTCTACTTCACATGTTGAGTTCTTTGTCAAACGGCAGAACAGGTGAAACTGGCTGATGGCTGGAACACACAAAGATGGCCGATTTGGCCACTGCATGTGCCGTATAGGATACAGTAACGAGGCAGTATTCACATACATTTTATCATATTTACGAAGCAATTATCTTTGAATCAGGTATAGAACGGGTCCTTAAGGTTTTATACCTATCCATTTGGCAAGTTTTTCTAGCAGGATTGCTGCTCAAACGCTAATCAAAATAGAATAACGTATCAATGTCACAAAACCATCTCACTCGGGCACCAATTCATTACAACGTACCCTCTCGGTAGGTCATACATTGACCAATGTCACAGCCTACAAACGTTTATTCATCCAATAATGTATCGTTAGAAGGAATTACAATCAGTTTATGTATGTAACTGATAATGTGTATAACATCATCGGTATTTTACAAAATAAAAAAGCTTACATTCTATGTATTTTTTGGAGTTGTAAGTGTAAGCTGACCATTTTTATACGCCTTATCTTATTACGTGTAATGGGTTATGTAAAATTGTACTCTGTATTTCTAGTTACATGTTACGCTATTATAAGGGCATAACATATAACTAACACAATCATGCGGTATATTTAATTGCATCACTACAGCATGTATATCTACTTCCTATTATACATACATGTAGTACAGGACAGTGTACTGTAGCATATTAAGCAAAAAGACATACCGAACATATATAATTGTACATTGTAGCAAAATAGTTTGCCCCCCCCCCCCCCCCCCCCCCCCCGCCCCCCCCCCCCCCTCCCCCCCCCCCCCCCCCCCCCCCCCCCCCCCCCCCCCCCCCCCCCCCCCCCCCCCCCCCCCCCAATATTGAAAACGCTAATTGAAACGCTATACCTATGTAATATAAAGACGAAACTGACATAAGATAATTATACACTGACATAAGATAAAGACGAATCGACATAAGATAAAGACGAATTCACATAATATAAAGACGAATTCACATAAGATAAATACGAATCCACATAAGATAAAGACGAATCCACATAAGATAAAGACGAATTGACCCAAGATAAAGATGAATCGATATAAGATAAATACGAATCCACATAATACAAAGACGAAGTGATGTAAGATAAATGAGATTTGACATAATATAAATACAAACTGACATAATGTAAGGGCGAACTGACATAAGATAAAGACGCATCCACATAATATAAAGATGCATCGACATAAGATAAAGACGAATTGGCATAAGATAAAGATGAATTGACATAAGATAAATATGAATCGACATAAGTTAAAGACGAATTGACATAAGATAAAGATGAATTGACATAAGATAAAGATGAATCGACATAAGATAAAGACGAATTGATATGATACAGATGAATCCAATTGCAATCATCCCAAGTCAAACTGCAGTATCTGTTAGACTGCAGTATCTGCACTATGATGCTATGCTGACCTTGTGCAATCACCCCCACATGGGGATGATTGTGTGCAATCATCCCCACCTGGGGATGATTGCACAGGGTCAGCATAGCATCATAGTGCAGATACTGCAGATTAACAGATACTGCAGTTTGACTTGGGAGGGCAGTACTCATGTCGAATGATTGAACAAGAGGGTAAAAATATACAAGTTCTGAGAATGTCTGCCATCTAGTTATTGTACAACATGTATACTTTGTAAGCACAGCTCGACCAATCAAACATCCCGAGTGTGGATGGGATGGGTGGTGGCCTATGGGTTAGAATACCTGACTTCCAATCCGGAGAGTGTGGAATCAAACCTCGCATAGTGCATCGGAAAATACTTCCATAGTATTTCAATCCCACAGGTCTGTCGAAAATGACTTTAAACTGTGGTCCGGCTCTGTATGACCTTAGCTGTTGCTGGGACGTTAAACCCACTCACTTTCACTTTTTTCCTGAGTGCGAGCATATGAACTGAATAAAAACTTAGACGGTTTCATACTCTAATTTCTGCTTTTCGAGGGTTTAATATGGAAGTAAAGGAAAACAAATATATGTATCTGAACATCAATAATGCCATAGGGCACTATGTCGTTTAATCAAGTACACACAAGTAAATACATTGCACATATAATATCGTATACATGTATAGCCATTCAACAGAAAACATCGCATGTGCAGGCATCAGGAGGAAAATACATGTACACTCCTTCAACTACTGAGATCGACACAAAGGTGCACTTTCCAAACTGACTAAGTATAAGTTAGATCACGGTTCGTCCGCATATACGAGGGGATAATCGCTCGTACATGCGGACAAAGGTGATCTAACTTATGTATTACATCCGCATGCACATACCTTGCACACGAGCTGTGTTAACCCTTTGAACCCGAAAGCCCGCTATAGCGGTTTATGCAAACAGTACAGATCCAGATGAGCCGGCTGGTAGCGAGCCGTCTCATCAGGATCTGCACTTTTTGCAAGTAATTTTCATATTTCTTAGAACAAAAACACACCCTTTTCATAAATGGACGAATCTGAAAATCATTTTGTGACCATTGGATTGATCGGAACATTAGCATATCACAGTCCATTCCAGTTCCTTATGGTTGAAAGGGTTAATACAGAAACAACACCCGGAAATGTGTCAAAGATGTGATAACTAACTATTGCATTTCTTCTCATAGTGTGTTTAATACCCACGGACAATCGGTTATACTGTCTGCATGCAATATGTAGCAATGTATAAATGAGTTTTCAATATCCACGACTAATCATTTATACTACATGCATGCCATTTGTTGCATTGTATATATACCAGAAGCAACATTGCAATGCCATTTCAATTAGTATGTACATGTATATAAATTCCTTCACACATCATTTGTAAAGAACAGGTGTAATCATTGATGATGTGAATACCAAAAACAGTTTCTGCATTGTCATTTAATAGAACAAACATATTAACTCCGCTGTCGACAGTACGCTGTGTGGACATTGCTATTGTTATTAGTTACATCCATGTCAACATGTGTAAAGGACGAATACTATTATCTCAGTCAACATCGGTCGGCAAACCAATAAGCACATTTAATTTACTTATAATAATTTGAGTCCAGCACGTGTGCTGTGTGTAACGGCATTCAGATATCAGAGTCCCATTTGCATTTCAAAGTCGGAACTATTCAAGTTTATACAAGCACAAATACACGGACTAGATGACAAAACATACACAGAGTGTTGTACCCTATGTAAGTGTTGTCATCTAGTTATTGTCAGACACGGATGCATTGTAAGCACAGCTCGACCAATCAAACATCCTGATTTCGAGCATATCAATTGAGTATATGCTTAGAGAGTTTTGTATTCATGGTCCGATGGAAATACTGTGGTACATATATCTCTCACGTGGTCTGTTTACATGTTTTCGACCGCAGCTCTAAATGACATTAGCCTTTTCTTACATCTGTCCACCTCTTCGTCAAACTGGTATAGCTCGTACAGCATCTTCAGTTTCTCGAAGTCAAAGTCTTTATGTAGAATGAGAAGAAACTCTTCTTTGTTGTTCTTTGTTGCCCTGTATCGCCTACGTTCAGGATGTATCTGAACGCAAAGTGAGCCCAGACTGTCACATGAAGTGTTTGTATCTTCTCGATCGGAATCTTATGATGCTGCGTTATTCCCAGTTCCTCTCTTGCAGTCATAGAATGCTCGTTTCGTAGTTTTCATAGTAGCAGTGGATGAATTGACCAACGGAAATATGATATAGTGTCCCTCCGTTACTGGTTCGCGCGACATGTACGGTCCCTTCATAACCGTCATGGTTTCTTTGTTCAGTATTGTGTAAACTTTACCACTGCCTGTAAATAGCTGTAGCAATGGTCCGGTGCGTCGACTGACACGTTCGGGAACACGCGTGTCATATGTGGCAACATCTCTCAGTTGGTGGGCATTCACTACAACCTTAGTGTTGCGCTCTATTGAGGAAGCAGTGGCAATAGTACATACATCGTTTGATGTACTTGATACTTCGCAGGTTGGTGATTTGATTGTTGTCGTCGGCACAACAGATGTGCTTTCTGTGTCGATTGCAATTTCTCTATTATCTGCTTCATCAGACTTGGTACTATACCTACTTTACCTATTATGGCTCAACATGGAATCTCTTGTGATCTTTGCCCTTGCCACTCTATCGGAAATCAACAGTATTAAGTTGATCTACAAATAGTATTGTTATGTCTAGGCGACTGTGGCAGCAGAAATGTTCGTAGGTCGATACCCGATCCACATAATGAAGACTACGCGTATATATAGAGTTATACCGGTGAAAGCCGAAACACGCCGAATGCCTGTGCGCGTAAACCCATCCTCGTTCAGTTAGCTGAAAAACTTACGTGTACACTGTAATCTGTGTAATTATACTTATGAAAGCTAAATGAAGGTCGATTTCAAAAGATGAATGTAAGTTTGATTTGAAAAATGCAATATTATAGATTAGGGAGCAAAATGAATATAGCACATTTTGGCTGGCTGTCAATGGGACAGCGGTTTGTTTACAGGACTATGAGTGGCGATCCGGGTCATAAGTGCCGTTTCCAACGCGTTGAAAAGCCAACGCGTTGATTCACCAAAGCAACGCGTTGGAAATGTATATACTATATAGTAATCAACGCGTTGCTTCTAGAAAGCAACGCGTTGCTTCTCCAACGCGTTGAAAACGATGAGCAACGCGTTGGAACATACCCATATTGGCGGTTCGGGTCATAAGTGGCGTCTCTAACATGTAAGTTTCAACGCGTTGCTTTGTCGTTTCAACGCGTTGCTTTGCCGTTTCAACGCGTTGCTTTGCCGTTTCAACGCGTTGGTTTGCCGTTTCAACGCGTTGCTTGTCGTTTCAACGCGTTGCTTTGAACGACCAATCAAAGTCCATGTTACAGCTCTACTGTTGTTGTTGTCGTTATTGATATTCCCGCGCTTACTTACTAGATGCGCACTGGCATCGGGGGGGGGGGGGGGTGGGGGTGTTTCAGGGGTCGCGAAACACATGAGACGCGCCGCGACATAACGTACCTTCGGGTATTTGGAATTTTAGCCGTAAATGGTCATGGTAAATGCAAAAAATCGTCAGAATTTTAAAATTTTAGAACAAATGCGGAATCAAATTCCGCATTTGCTCTGAAATGTGCGTCAAATGTGTGTACATTATATACGAACATTACGTTCAATTTTCCAAACCATTTACGGCGAAATTCCAAATACCCTAAGGTACGTTATGTCGCGGCGCGTCTCATGTGTTTTGCGACCCCTGAAACCCCCCGATGCCAGCTGTGTGCGCATCTAGTAAGCCAATAGAAGTAAGCGCGGGAATATCAATAACGACAACAACAACAGTAGAGCTGTAACATGGACTTTGATTGGTCGTTCAAAGCTACGCGTTGAAACGGCAGATCAACGCGTTGAAACGACAAACAACGCGTTGAAACGAAAAAGCAACACGTTGATTTAACAAAGCAACGCGTTGAAACAAAAAGCAACGCGTTGCTTCTCTTACGTGTTAGAGACGGCACTTATGACCCGAACTGCCAATATGGGTATGTTCCAACGCGCTAGAAGCAACGCGTTGATTACTATATAGTATATACATTTTCAACGCGTTGCTTTGGTGAATCAACGCGTTGGCTTGTCAACGCGTTGGAAACGGCACTTATGACCCCGATCGCCACTCATACAGGACACAGTCAACTTATGAATAATATAGACGCTAAACCAGTCCTGGTACAGCTTAGCAACAAGGAGTAAATTCTCAGGACAACGGCATTGATTGTTATTATTATGACAGAGAGATACATAAAATATATGCTGTAGGAAAGGTATGTCTGTGCCAAACATTTTATTATATTATTTGCATGCTCTACACATGCAGGTTAAACATTTTCTGTGTGCGACTTGATGTGGGGGTGAGATAGAGATTTTGAAAGTGAAAGTAGACGGTTCCGTCAAAAAAGGGGAAATAACTCATGGAAATCAACCCGCATGACCCCGTGTTTGGCATGGATCTAGAACTGGCTTAGGTCACTGACTCCAGGAATGGAAGTAACACAATTGATTTTGTCGCAGGTAGTTTGCAATTGTCATGTTTGTGTGAATGTGGGTCTATGGGAAATCAATTGGTTGTCTGTTTCCTACATGTAACGCGCAAAATCTACAACAACAACAATGACCATGCCAAACCATAGGTGCCAGAAAAAAATCAGCGATAATATCTACTAAAAATTGGCTCTTTCTGGAAATGACGTCACGCCACGCGAGTTTTGCTGTAACAATGACAGCAAAATTGTTTTCGACAGTACATGTTAATTGGCAGATTGATTCACAATTATTCGGCACAACGAAGTTGGAATGGTGCACATTCCATTCTAGATATATTAATCTACGTATATACTAAATGTATAGTCTGGACAATGCACTGCGAGACTGACAATGTCACGAAATACCTGCCTATCTGTATACTTTATTAATATTTTCAGGGGCCGTCGATTTTTTTCTGGAGAGAACGGGGTGACAAAACTAGTGCTATATCACATGCACAGTGTATTTTTTAACCCGGTAAACAGCACTATGACGCTGGATGCTGTATGTTTATCCATATTCCATGGAACTTATAGTAACCTACCGATTCCTGTCATTTAACTGGTTTCAAATATGCACATGTTTTACTACGTTGCTGACCTTACACTTATACTAAAAATGATACTGACATGCGATGCACCTGTGTGCCAAACTGTAACTCGGTGTATTCTCGATTTTACGGAATGGGTCGTATAGTAGTCCATGCTCCGGCCTATACCACCGCTTACAATCGGAGACGAAAACTTTGTGACAACTGAAATCAGTTACATGTTCCATTCCCACCAACTTTTTTACAGGTGATAATCTGGATTTTGCGGTGACAATGCATGGCGGCCATTTTTCAAAATGGTTTTATGGTACAGTAGGAGTACCTTATTGATAATAGTAGATGCTTTGTTAGAGAAAACCAGTTTGCAAATCAAAATTTCCGCTAAGAAAATGCTGTTTTTGTCCAAATTACGCTATTTTATACACATGGAGGCTTCATTTTAGTGCCTATGTCTTCATGTTAATGATTGTCTTTATAACATCAGTAAGAAAATGTAATGACTTCGATGGCACAGCTATATTGAATTTAAAAATGACCGGCATATAAAATTGTGTTGGTCAGTGTCTCATTCAAGTGACTTGGCCACTGTGGTTTGTTACTTTACAGTGTTCATACACTTCCATTTATGAATAATATTGCGCTATATTATCACCTCACTAAATACACACTAAAGTACTGAACGTTTTAGAATACTAGATGAATAAGCAAAGGCAAATTAATAACACTGAGGTGAACAGTGTTGATTTTGACAACTTTTAGTTTCAACATATATGCGAGTGTGCACCAGTGATGCTAAAATTGCATACATTCTAAGACGGTGTAGTATCACAATCATTTTCGGGATGGGAGGGATCATAAAATATTTACAATGCAATACAATGTTTACGCTACAACCAGAATATATCTTACCACTTACGGTAACAGAGGACGACGGAGCTCCGGTATGAAATTGTCAGAACGTTGACTAACTCGAAATCCGACCATGAGATTAATATCATATGCATACCTGGTTGCTCAATGGACTTTAATTACCTATATTATCTGTTGCCAGTGTCGATACATCTCTTTTCAAATTTTCAGTTAATAATTCATATACCTTTCATCTGGACTGCATATGAAACTACTGTTTTACATGTGGGTGACATTCATAGCGCGATGTGGCCATCCAACCTAACATACACTAATTAGATAAAGGCATACATAATAGGTCAGTGAGATACATTTTGCATATATTTTACATTGATCAGTAAGCTAAATACAGGTTACAGACATGTGACGGGCAATGTCTAACGACCCTACTGTACTTTTATTAAGTCATGTTTGATTTGTTAGTTTGCATTTTACATGGGGTTAACCTTGAACGGTAGGTTAGATATGTTTTACACATGGGTTGCAGGGCAATCCCTACCGACACTGGTAAAACACTTCATATTAATCAGTCGGCTTTCATTTTTTATTCTTAAATTTAGGTCCATTTATCTTCTTGTGACAAAAGATAACACAAAGAACATGGCGTTTCTTGCATGAGCACCTATTGGTTTGGCATTTACCATGGCAGCCACACTGGTTCAATGTTTCTGGTGATATGGGTCTTAGGGAGTTTTAGAGCAACAGACTGCCATCGTTGTTCACCCAGCCATAGTCCAGTGGATAACGAAGAACGCTCTTCTAATATGCCACCTAGCCAATAACTCTACAAAACACGTGTGTCAAGAGAAGAAGCCTGGTTGAAGTGATAGTCAGTCTGATCTAGGTTATTTTTCCAGCTGAGCTACTAATTGTGACTTATCTGACTTGGTGGTAATGCCACCATCAGATAGCGGACTTTCCTGAATGAGATCATGAGAGTAGATTTCCTCTCGTGACATAATTCGCATGGCTGTAATATATATATGTCTCTTCCTGCCATGAAATTGTCCTTCGATGTCACTAGTGTCTTTGCTGGAGGTGGTGATTAGTCGCCACACTTGGAATTGAATACAGGAAGACTGACTTTGGAGAGTGTGACACTCAGCTTCTTTACCTTCTCTGTATATCGCTTTGTATGCCTTCTCTCCATGCTCCATGACCTTCACCTTGAGAATGGGTTGCCTCGAGCCTGAACAAAATCTAACCACCTCACAACATTCCTGTCGAATATTAGACCCTTGTGACCTTTGGGCTCGTGATGCACAGTCGTCTCTAAGTGATCTATAACTCTAACATTGGTCAGCTGCCGGAGGAGGTTGTGATTAGCGAGGATTTCTTGGTACAACAGATCAAATTCAGCTACAATTTCTGCATTACCAGAGCTACCCACAAAAACATGACTACCTGGACCTTGTGAGAAACGGTTTATTGACTGCTCCAGTTTCATGCCACCGGACACAGCAGAAAACACAGCATCAATCCGATCTCGTACAACAAAGACTACATTCAGAAACCTATGATACAGAGCAGGGTGTTATTTTTCAAGAACCTGTATATGTTCAAGATACCTGGAACCATACCTGAGGTAGCTGATTGCGTCAAACTCCCTCAAAATGGGCATAGCTGAACGGACAGCTCCTAAATTGAGGGACCCGTTCCCATCCCGAGCAGCAGTGAATAGCTATGTGATTACATTGACAATCTGCTGATACACACCAATATATTGAAAAAGCTCAGACTTTCCCTGACACTCATTTAGAAATATCTCAAACTCAGTTCGAGCACCATCGCAATCACCGGCAGCAGATACAAACTTATCTGGATTGAAATCACACTTCTTTTTCTTTCCAATTAGAGCGTGTTTCGGCTCAATCACAGACTGTGGCATCTCGTTTTCACTAGAGTTCCAGAATGCCTGCCATGCTAGTGCTGTCAATATCTCAGATACAATCAGCATGCGTCGGAATGCTCTAACATAATGTCCTCATGAGAGCTGAAACCATGAATATTCATGAATGACAAAAAGCGCGCGCTCACAGCAACAATGAACGTCGATACTGACGAAGTGCTGCGCTATTGCACAGGTGGAAGACTCGGACCTATGACACCAAAAAAATGCCTATTAAAAAAAATCCAATTATAGGGTAGTGGTCATTGGAGCAAAATGGAGGGGTACCCCTTCCCCCCACGGTAGAATAACTTGAAACAACATTTTTCTGAATGCTTATGGTATGCTGAGTCCGAAAATAATTATTGTGATTGCCGGAAATGGGAGCTTGACCTTCATTTTTGCAGGTTTCCATGGTAACCCATTGGAATTATTGCTGAAAAACAGTTATGTACCTCTTAATCGTTTATATGTCGTATCCTTTTTGTTTTTCATCATAATCTTCTACAAATGGTACCAAAATGACCCACATTGATAGCGCTATAGGTGACCATAACATAACTTGCTAGCTTACATATATTTCTTGGCAGAAAATGCATTTTTTTCGCATTTTATAAAACAAATACTGTTGAAAATGCAAAACACATCATGTCAATAGACGTAACACTATGAACAATCTGTAAATTGTCTATATTTATCAATTATAATATAAATTTGAAATATAGGGTTTATATTTAGTAATATTTGCATAAAAATATTTGCCCGATGACGTCATAAACTAAGATGGCCGCCGCCCACATAATGCGTATATTATACAAGTGCTTATGACTTTTGAACGGATATACTTAGAATGGTGATTTTGGTGTCTATGCCATGGTTTCGGACCAAAAGAAAGTCAATAAAACTAATTAGAACAGCGTAGCATGTACCCGTTTAGCCTACATTCAAGATGGCCGCCATTCTTTATTAAGTCATCCTTCGTACTGCAAGATCTTTAAAACCATTGACCTTAGAATTGTGATTTGTTTGTCAATACCCAGGTTTTTGACTATGATAAAGTCAATACTATAATATAAATAATCTGTCTGATTAGTTTGTAGTATTTATTGATAAATCAGAAAAACTACATCTGAACTGAACGTAATGGATCATTTATTAAACTTGACATTCCACTGCCAGTAGCAGTTTCTCAATAGTTTTCATGTAAATTCCAATGATCTGATAAGAAGTAGATAATGAAGATTATGAGGTATTACGGCCCAGCAACTCATGTCTCCAGTCATAATGGTCGTCACAACAGGGATTACTACGCACAACAATTGGTGGACATGTATATTGGATTAGGTAATAACTATCGGAAGCATGCTTCCAGACCATGTAGTGATTCCTACTAATTATCATACAGTTCTGTCCAAAAGTCATGGAGTAGCAGATATCCGCACATTCACTGTACATAATCGGTACCCGGTAATGTATAATGAATTTGAGGATTGTTTCGTTCGATCGTACGTGCACCCGTAATTATGGTTAGTTCCGATATTAAACTTGTTTTGAATATAAATTGATTTTGCCTCAACATTTGTTTTGTATGCGTACAATGTAAACTAGTATCAACATCCCTCAATTTCTGTTATATGTACAACTATATGCACGTAGTATGCATGTATGCATAGTACATGTATATATGCTTCAACTATTTGGTTGTGAAATAACAGTAGTGCATGTATGATCAAGTACATGTGCATATTCTATGTGAAGACGTTAACCGCATAATTAATATATCACCAACAGTGATCCAACACATTATCATGATGCAACCGAATATGATGGTGTATGTGTTTACGTCTCCAAAACATTCATGTCATATGCCGACGGCGGTGACTCATCCAAACGATCAGGGGATGGATCCTACTATTAAAGTATGTCATACACAATACAAACTCATGATCTACCGAGTATCGAACAGCGCACTTCCAGATTAACAGTCTGGTCCATCACTACGACAATACAATATATGCACTTAACAATACAATTAAATTAGAATGGTGCAGACACTATATACACTATAACTATGTAACGCTCGTTCGGTCATGTGATGTGAACGATGGATGTCACTGCATATGATAAATACACATACACAAATTTCAAATTGGTAATTCTATTTGTGAATGCATGTCGGACAAATGATTACTTAATATATCTCATAATTGACGGCGAAATATGACATACTTTTCGGATTAGAAATGTGCTCTGAAAAAATAGTTAACCTTCTCATTTTCCTTCCATTTTAAGAAATACCACATTAATGAATATGTTGACCTACGACTAATAATCGCCAGGGGTACAGCAGTATTTCTAAAGTAAGACCGATTCGAAGTTTATGTCAGTGTATTAGTCAGTATGCACAGACTATTCAGACACACAGTGCAAATATATGTTGTAGACTTTCTCATAATTGTAAGATAGTTAATCATATCTGATATCATCACAATCACTTTCATCAGAAACATTATCAACAGTGGAAGTGTTCGAACAATCTGTACAGGAACAGATATCAATACATGGCAAACCAGCCAATAGACAGGCACATGTACGCGACAATGTACAGTTCAAGTCATTGCAATACAGATGTGTGATGTCACGTAACTGCACTGGAGCACATTCCTTGTTATACAATTTGGGCGTCAGTTGTTGGTTTTCATCTCTCACCCAGCCGCACTCTGTTGGATCTTTCAATAATGGCGCTTCAACGTGACTTTGACACCATATGCTTGTCTGGTATTGAGCTCTCAGTGCATGCTGTCTGAATGCGTCTTCGGTAGGAGGAAGCATGGCCCCAGTTTTATCTGTCGTTGATGCCAGTCTGTATCGTAATTCATCCAGTGTTCCATGAGGTTTCTTCCTACTGTACATGAGTAGTGAAAACTTTCTGGCTTCGCTCACTGCTGTATCCTGCGACAAGGAGACACCGAATTCGGACAACAATTCAACTTCGTCAGTGTGTTCCGAAAGCTTCTTGAATGCAGTGCGATTTCCAATTTTGTACATGCCATTTGTCGTATCACTTCCGATTAGTGAATGTACCGCTGGAAGACAGGAACAGACCATTCCATCTATTATGTACACGGTTGTGTTGTCATCACCGGACATATCAGGCAAAATATGCATTTCATCACATAGAGACTCCAATTTCTTTGCCAGTTCGGATTTGTTGACCTTACGCATAGAGCTTCCAGGGTATACCACGATCTTCAGCCAACGTTTTTGTAATTACTTGTCACGTTGCATCGACATTCACTTCCTATGATGAAAAGCATGGGTACAGGCACCAAATGTCTCATTCTAAGGTAAGTGGTTTCAACGTCATTGCAGTATGAATAGTCACATAATTTAGTATGGCGGCCATCTTGAACATAGGCTAATCATGTAGATAATACACTATTATAATTAGTTATATTGACATTCTCATAGTCAATATACTGGGTATAGACACCCAGGTCACCATTCTAGGGCCAGTGGATTTAAAGTTATTGCAGTTTTAAGGTTGACCTAATCAATCATGGCGGCCATCTTGAATTTATACTAAACATGTACATGCTACACTGTTCTAATTAGTTATATAGGCATTCATATGGCCAAAACCATGGGTATAGACACCAAAATCACCATTCTAAGTAGATCAGTTCAAAAGTTGTAAGCACTTGTATAATTATATGCATTATGTGGGTGGCGGCCATCTTGGATTATGACGTCATATGACAAATTTCCTTATGCAAATATAACTAAATATGAACACTATATTTCAAATGTATATTATAGTTAATAAATATAGACAATATACAGATTTTTCATATTATTACGTCTATTGAAATCATGTGTTTTGCATTTTCAGCAATATTTTTTTATAAAATGCGAATAGAATGCAAGTTCTGCCCCAAAATATAGAGAAGTTAGCAAGTTGTGCTATGGTTACATATAGCACTATCAATGTATGTCATTTTGACACCATGTGTGGAAGATTATGATGAAGAAAAAAAAAGATATGACATATTAACGAGTAATAGGTACCCGACTGTTTTTCAGCATAATTCCAATGGCTTGCCATGGAAACAGGCTAAAATGAAGGTCATGCTCCCATTTCCGGTAACCACAAGAACGATTTTCGGACTCAGCACATCGAAAGCATTCATAAAAATGTTGTTTCAATTTGTTCTACCGTGGGGAGGGGTTACTCCTTAACTAAGACCTTACATTGGGGTTGGCCACTACTCTATTACCCCGATCAGCTATCGGCCAAATATGACCGATAATCCACGCCGGACGGCCTCCGATTCTGTGTGAGATTCTTTCGTACACGCAAATTTCGCTTTGGATGGGGTATATAAAATGCGAATAACTGAATAAATGCTGGAAACGGCGATTTGAAGTGAGTATATTCACACACCTAATACCTTTATCGATTGGCAGAGACAGAAGTCATACATTTAATCGATGTTTATTGTGTTTGTGCGAGCCGGAAAAGAGAGGGCTCTTTCTATAATAGCCATATTGATTCTCACCGTTATAAATATAATATGGCAGTGTACGAGACCAAGTGGGTGGGGTAATGGGATTTTTTAATAGGCATTTTGTTGGTGTCATAGGTCCGAGTCTTCCACCTGTGCGCTGTCGATGAAGGTGAAAGGCATCGCCAGTTTTCTCGAAGAAGCCAGACAACCCATGAAGGAACTGCAGAAAGACTCAATCATCATATTCCGATTTTTTTAAATCGTACAAAAACGTTGGAAACAACGCGGTAAATACTGCATACTTTGTACAGTATGTGTACGAGCAATATCCGGCGAGTGCCAGTAATCGTGGTGCATTGTACTTACTAGTAAAGTGAAAGATATATATAAAGCTTATAAGAATCATTGAGAGCACATATATATGGTTGTGACTGGAGAAATGTAGCTTGTGTGTGTTTTGACGAGTGGCAGTATCGAACCAGATCAGAATGTGCATCTGTAGTTTGCCTACATATGGTGGTAATCCTCTACACTACAGCGGTACACCGTATATGACATACACAACCCACAGCTGTAGAATATTGCCTACATTTGGCGGCCATCCTCTACAGCGGGACACCATATATGGCTTACACAACACACAGCTGTAGGATATTGCCAACATATGGTGGCAATCGTCTACAGCGGTACACCGTACATGGCTTACACAACCCACAGCTGTAGGATATTGCCTACATTGCACCGTATATGGCTTACACAACACACAGCTAAAGGATCAGGGCCTGAAAATAGCACTGGTCCGTGGTCCTGGACCTGCACATTTTAATGTCGGACCTTTGTATTTTACATGCAAAAAGTCCACCAGACCGGTGATAAAATAGAAATTGCGATCATCATTAGTGGCGATGCTCAATCCGTTCTGATTATCGTCTTGTAAGATAATTTATTTGTGGTGGCATATTCAAGTACAGTGTATTTACACATGGTGTGACGAGTCATTTAGTATAAAACAGACACATATTTCTACCGTTTTTCTTACGAATATCCTCTCGGACCTTCCAAAAATTCTTTTATTGCCTACATATGGTGACAATCCTCTACAGCGGTACACCGTATATGACTTACACAACCCACAGCTGTAGGATAATGCCTACATATGGTGGCAATCCTCCACAACGGGATACATTGTATAGCTTACACAACCCACAGCTGTAAGATATTGCCTATATATGGTGGCAATCCTCTACAGCGGGGCACTTTATATGGCTTACACAACACACAGCTGTAGGATATTGCCTACATATGGTGGCAATCCACTACAGCGGTACACCGTATATGACTTACACAACCCACAGCTGTATGATATTGTGTAGGTACATATGGTGGCAATCCTCTACAGCGGGACACCTTATATGGCTTACACAACACACAGATGTAGGATATTGCCTACATATGGTGGCAATCCACTACAGCGGTACACCGTATAGGATATACACAACCCACAGCTGTAGGATATTGTATAGGTACATATGGTGGCAATCCTCTACAGCGGGACACCTTATATGGCTTGCACAACCCACAGCTGTAGGATATTGCCTACATATGGAGGCAATCTTCTACAGTGGATCACCTTATAGGACATACACAACCCACAGGCACAGCTGTAGGATATTCCCTACATATGAAGGCAATCCTCTACAGACAGGACACCTTAATTGTATAATATTGCATACCCAATTGATGACTTGTCTTTTTACTTTCAGATGTGTTTGCTGGGATAAATTAAAAATTGACAAGTTGTCCAGAAAGAAGTGTTGTTGAGAAAACGATGGGATTCCATTTGTGGTGCTGACGACGAAGGTGTTCGACTGCCAGCATGGAAAAGACCGGCATAGAAGGAGAGAAGAACAACAGAAGAGGGCAGACAGTGTCGGATATCAAGCATTATATAAAGTGAGTTGGAAAGCACTCAAATATTTTGTAAGAGAGATGTAGTGTTCGTCCATGTGTGTGCATACATACGTACGTGTGTGTATGCTTGTCTGCATTAGTAACACCTTTCAGTTTTGTCGCTGCCGCTTGCGGGCAGCGTGATATAGTCGACACATTGGTGTACGCACATAGTACATACACAAGGTCAAGGACTTACATTTGTTTGTTGTTTTTTTTTGTCTCGCCCGCGAAAGCGGAAAGCGAGACGTAGGTTTTGCTATTCCGGAGTCGGCGGCGGCGTCGGCGGCGTCATCATTCAATGTTAAGTTTTCGTGTTACGGTCATTACTTCAACACCTTATCAGCTACAGTCATCAAACTTTATACTTCCCTTTACTATGATATGTAGATGATTATATAACTCTTTTCTTTTCTCGGGCCCCAGGGTCAAGGTCAAGCTCTATATTTTTAATACTTTCAATGTTAAGTTTTCGTGTTCCGATCATTACTTCACCACCTTATCAGCTACATTGATCAAACTTTATACATACGTTTACTATTATATGTACATGAATATAGGACTATTAAACAAATTTGGGCGGGCCCCAGGGTCTTCAGGGTCAAGGTCAAACTCTATTTGTTACTACATTCAATGTTAAGTTTTCGTGTTACGGTAATTACTTCAACACCTTATCAGCTACAGTCATCAAACTTTATACATCCCTTTACTATGATATGTAGATGCATATACGACTATTAATTTCTTTCTTGGTCCCCAGGGTTAAGGTCAAACTCTATGTTTTTAATACTTTCAATGTTAAGTTTTCGTTTTACGATCATTACTTCAACACCTTATCAGCTACAGTCATCAAACTTTATACATACGTTTACTATGTAGATGAATATACGACTATTAAATTTGTTTTTCTTGGGCACAGGGTCAACGTCAAGGCGGAACAAGGCGAGACACTTGATTCCGCGGAATTCTTGTTTTTATCATCAAGGCTGCCAGTGAGGGGTTTGGTTTCGTTTAACAATGCCAGTTCTTGTTTTCCTCTAATGCATATTGTTGATTACTGTTGGGTATAATATGGTTTAACGTTACTTGGATTGTCACAAAACATTATCAGTAGTGCATTACATCAACAGCTAACCACCCTGTGTCATTTGATGACCTACTTTATTCAAAACTTTTGTTGTACTTCCAAATTTCGCGTATCTCTTCATACATTAGTCGGATGTTCGACAAACTTCATTAGGAAGTAGCTTGCTTACATTGATACCTAACCATCCTGGATCATTCAGGCGACCTTCACCTACTTTATTATAATATATGTCACGTCCTTCAAAACTTGGATGTACGTCCAAATTTTGCATACATCCTGTTACATTAGTCAAGATGTTGAGTAAAGTTCATTAGTAGCTTCCTCACATTGATAGCTATTCTGGGTCCTGGGTCATTCGAGTGACCATGACCCAGTGGTAGTGGGTGAGTTACAATCATCAATGAAACAGGCTCTGTTTATTTCTTAGTCTACAGGTATATCACAGCCCCTGGATCCATGACTGATAAAACACATTTCCGAACTGGCGTTGGATGTCTTACGGAGCATGTCTGAGATAAGACATTAAAGGCTTTGTGAGGGAAATCTCTACAGACATGCCATTCCTCACCGATCTGAGATGTTATCACAGAAGTTCAGAATCGGGTGTCTAATATGAGCCAAGACAACGTTGAACATTATGTAAGTATTAACTGATGAAAAATACTTACAGACACTTCATCTTAGTCTTGATTCTACAATTCCCAGACAGGTGAGTCCCGACACGACACAGACAGGTAAGTCTCTACACTACACAGACAGGTGATTCCCTACACGACACAGACAGGTAAGTCTCTACACTACACAGACAGGTGATTCCCTACACTACACAGGTAGGTGAGTCCCTACACGACACAGACAGGTGAGTCTCTACACTACACAGACAGGTGATTCCCTACACTACACAGGTAGGTGAGTCCCTACACGACACAGACAGGTGAGTCTCTACACTACACAGATAGGTGAGTCCCTACACGACACATACATGTAAGTCTGTACACTACACAGACAGGTGAGTCTCTACACTACACAGACAGATGAGTCCCTACTACACTACAGACAGATGAGTCCCTACACTACATAGACAGGCGAGTCCCTACACTACACAAATAGGTGAGTCCCTACACTACACAGACAGGTGAGTCTCTACACTACAAAGATAGGTGAGTCGACACTACACAGACAGGTGAGTCCCTTCACTACACAGATAGTTGAGTCCCTACACTACACAGATAGGTGAGTCTCTACACTACACATACAGGTGAGTCTCTACACTACACAGACAGGTGAGTCTCTATACTACACAGATAGGTGATTCTCTACACTACACAGATAGGTGAGTCCCTCCACTACACAGATAGGTGAGTCTACACTACCCGGACTGGTGGGTTCTCTAAACTACACATATAGTTGGGTCCCTACACTACACATACAGGTCAGGTGGGTCTCTACACTACACATATAGGTGGGTCCCTACACTACATAGACATGCAAGTCTCTACACTACACAGACAGGTGAGTCCCTACACTACACATATAGGTGAGTCCCTACACTACACAGATAGGTGAGTCTACACTACACAGACAGGTGGATCTCTACACTACCCAGACAGGTGAGTGAGTCCCTACACTTCACAGATAGGTCAGTCTCTACACTACATAGATTGGGTAGTCCCTACACTACACAGACAGGTGGATCCCTACACTACACAGATAGGTGAGTCTCTACACTACATATATAAGGGAGTATCTACACTACACATATAGGTGAGTCTACACTACACAGATAGGTGAGTCTTTACACTACACAGATAGACAGGTGAGTCTACACTAAACATATAGGTGAGTCTACATTACACATATAGACAGGTGAGCCTCTACACTACACAGACAGGTGTGTCCCTACACTACACAGATATGTGAGTCTACACTACACAGGTAGAGGAATCCCTACACTACACAGATATGTGGGTCTCTACACTACGCAGATAGGTGAGTCTACATTACACATGTAGTCATGTGAGTCTCTACACTACACATACAAGTGAGTCTCTACACTACGCATATAGGTGAGTCTCTAAACTACACATATAGGGGAGTCCCTACACTTCACAGTCAGGTGGGTATGTACACTGCCTAGAGACAGGTGAGTCTCTACACTACACATATAGGGTTTGACGTAATACTAGTATATTCCGTGGGTGGCAGGTGGGAGCATGCGATGGGTAATTTAACGATCGAGGTTCATCCTTACTGGAATTCCGAATGGAGACCTGGTTTGGCCCTCACATACTTGGCATTTTGTATGTGACAGTTGAATCTGGTTATACCCCTTATATGAGTATTATGGTTATTCATAATCCTATTTTACGGGAAGAGGCCAAGTGACTTGGTGTGGTATGGACCTGGCACCAAGTCAGGTTATTCTAATTCAGGGCTGAATATATTTTTCTTGATGTAAATATTCCGTTCTTATTTTGTGATTTTCCCCCAATGCAGCAGGTTCAAACGGGATCGAACCTGTTTGCCCGGCCTTACATGACCTTAGCTGTTGATATGCCATTAAACACTAATAAACAAACAAACAAACTAGTATATTCCCGTCTCTAAAATGACTTTAATTAAAAGTTTCTGAACAGAAAAATACTATTTCATCATCAGCTGCCCTGCTAGCATTTCTGTAATAGACCTTGTTAAATATATGTAAAGCCTTTCAATCAATGAAATATGTTCAGCTTTTCCTCTCTAGATCATGGTTCACATGCAAGTATTCCATAATCCCATGCTTACAAACATCTAATTTGTTTAGGTCGGCCATACAGACAATAAAGGATGGAACCTTCACAATGAAACGTTGGGGAAGAGGGCGAGTTCACTGTACAACTTGGAGACGACATAAGTTAACCCCACCAGCATGTCAATGCCGGGACTGTTGTAGAACATGCAATTATTACACACTGTCGGAAACACCAATGTGTTTAATTTCGTCAACTTACACAAACTCACCATTTCTTACATTGGATGTCGGTATTGTTGGAAATGTTTTTCCTGTCAACCTGTCTGTGCCATTCAGACCATACATTGAATCTGATGAAAGTGTTAACTTTCCTGTACAGAAGACTGAACCAGATTGTGTACATTCATTTGTGGAAACAACGGCAACAAAACCCCTTCGGCATGTACATCACTACAGTATTCCCCTGCAAAAAAGGTGTACCTACAGCAAGTATAGTCTTAGGAACAAAAGTATATATATATGGTCAAATGCAGTGGTTCAAAACTTCCTTTGACTATTACGTATCTACAGTTATCACATGAAAACAATGTTATTCCATGCTGTAACCCACTTCATGAATGTTATATGTCACACATGTAATAACACCTGGAGAGAAATTTATTGGCTGGCCGCATCGCCCTAATTATGTATTCGTATTTTGCGCAAACGTTATGTCAAATTAATAAAATGGAGACGTTCCAAATGATATCCGTAATTGCGTGACAAATCAATGATGTTTTGACGTTGACGTCCTCATGTTTGAAACGTCAGAAATGTCGGTGACTGTTAAAATTACTGAATTTGTTTGCATGTGCTTTTGTTTGGTAATATGAAGTGTTTACAAAGAACAGGAGCCTAGCTATTACCTGATTACATGGCATATTTATAATAATTATTCTTGCAGTGATTAAAACTATTTGTCTATGCGGAGATTTGTAACTAGATGCGAAAATAGTCAATGGCATCTGCTCACTGACACGTATTGGATATCTCAACGGTGTATGCTCTTAGGAGGGTGAAGTCATGTCATAAACAGAATCTCAAACTCGTTTCCATTTGATATGAGATTTATGAAACTCATCGGCAATTGTATGCACCTCGCCTGAGGCTCGGTGCATAAACTGTGCTCGACTCTCTTCATAAATCTCGTATATAATGGAAACTTGTTTAAGATCCTCTATATGCATTTTGTTACAAAGTTAGATCTTCATACTGGACACATGCTGTTTTATACAATCTAATATATTCACAAGTTGCAGTATAGATTGTACAAGGAACTAGCTAAATGCATATAATCGTTTATTTAACATGTTGAGCTGGTTATCGTGAAATAATGCACAAGTGGTTGGGTCCTTACGCTAAACAAACGAGTGAGTGTAATTAACCGAGTTCGTTTAGCGTAGGACACAATCACTAAGGTATTTCAAGACAATCAGCTCACCTGGTTAACAGTTCACACATGATCATTTACAAAAACAAAGTGAATGAAGCGTCAAATATGGACACGAGTTGTGCAAATTAATTTATGAAGGCGGGTCATAGTGAAGGCAACTGTCTTGCGATTCAGAATGTGTCCTAGAACATGATTTGATTGGTTGAAGGAAAAATGTCGTTGCAACTTTACTGACAGCATTTTTTCATATATATAGGAAACACAAAAGTGGTGTAAACTATTGCAGCTCAACACAACCGAGTGGTGTAATTCACTGTGAAATTAGGTAAACTGCCGGCTGAAATGTAAGAAATAGGGAATAACCACCAGCATTTGTTAGATAAAGAATATTTTTCATGAGCCAGCCATGACATCTAATTTGGTCCACTAACGAGTGTGCGACACAAGTTAGTCAGACGAATTATGTGGCCTGTTTGTCGAGTGAAATGTACTCAAGAATGTTGGTGGTTATCTATTTATTACATTGTTTTGTTTAACAAATATTTAGACTAGTAACATTAGTCTTATATTACTTTTGTGGGTGGTAGCTGGGAGCATGTAACGGGTAATTTAACGATCAGGGTTCATCCTTACCGGAATTCCGACTGGAGACTTGGTTTGGCCCTCACATACGTCTTTGGCATTTTGTATGTGACAGTTGAATCTGGTTATATACCCCTTATGTGAGTATTACGATTATTTGTAATCCTATTCTAGGGGAAGGGGCCAATTGACTTGGTGTGGTATGGACCTGGCACCAGGTCAGGTTATTCTAATTTCACGGCTGAATATATGTTTTCTCGATGTAAATATTCCGTTCTGATTTTGGGATTCCCCCCCCCCCCCCCCCAATGCAGCAGGTTAAAACGGGATTGAACCGTTTGCCCTGTCTTACATGACCTTAGCTGTTGATAGGCCGTTAAGAACCAATAAACAAACAAACAAACAAACAAACTTATTACTTTTAGGGAATGGGGCTAAGTTAGTTTTGTGTAGTACGGACATGGCACCAGATCAGAGTATTCCAATTTCAGAGCTGAATATACTTCTGATACATCATGACAAATGGGATTTTATGGCCTATGCGACCAGTGTAGATCCAGATCAGCCTGCTCGTCTGTGAAGTTTGATCAGGGTCTTCACTGTTCGGCATTCAGTCCTTTTCTGACTGCACAAGTCCACATTTTGATCAAGATCTACACTGATCACAATTTTGATAAGATCGATGGTGTGTTATATATTTCTTCCATAATGTTCTGTGTCAACATATGTCGCAAATGCCAAGTCATTATTCAACATATTTGTAATTGCAGATCATTAAGAGTATAAATATTTACACAAAGTTTAACATGACACAATATATGTTATTTGCTGATGTGGCTCTCTGTCTACCTCCCTTTGTCTCCACCTCTCTCCATCTCCCCTCTCTCTGTCTCCACTATGTCTCTCTCTGTCACCGCCACTTCTCTCTGTCTTCCCTCTCTCTGTCTACATCTCTCCGCCTCCTGTGGGTGGTGGTCGGGCGAACGCGACGGCGTACATTAACGATAGAGGTTCCTCCTTATAGGAATCCCGATTTGGCCCTCGGGTACGTTTTTATCTTTGGCTCTTTTGTTACCTGGGGGTTGAATTGAGTTATTGCCCATTTTAAAAGTAGTAAGATTATTAATGATCCTACTGCTTTTGGGAGGGGGCCAAGCGATTCTGGTGTGGCGAGGACCTGGCACCAGATAAGGATTATTCTGATATCAGGGCTGAATATATAGTTTTTTGTCGAGCCCACTTGCGGAAAGCAAGACAATAGTGATCACAATGGTGTGCGTCTGGGTGTCCGTGCGTCTGTCCGGCCGAAATCTGCGTTAAAGATTTTAAATACCTTATATCTCTGCAGTACTAAGTCACATTGACTTGAATTGTGATTATTTGTAATCCTGTTTCAAGGGAAAGGGCCAATTGAATTTGGCGTGGTATGGACCTGTCACCAGGTCAGGTTGTTGGTAGGTTGTTAAACACCAATAAACAAACAAACTCTCTCTCCTCCCTGTGTCTCCACCTCTCTCAATCTCTCCAATCTCTCAATCTGTCCCCCCCCCCCCCCCCCTCTCTGTCTCCACGCTTTCTATGTCTCCACCTCACCATCTCCTATATCTCTATTAAATTAACTTGCCTGCAGCATAATATTGAATAAACATATCAATTGTAAACTATTTGTGTTATTTGTTCATGTCCTAGACAGTGTTGGTTGACCGTGATCATGAAGCAGTGGAGTAATGCAAGCAATATCCTACAGCTCTGAGTTGTGTTATAAGCCACATAAGGTTCCCTGCTATAGAGGATTGCCACCATATGTAGGTAATATCGTACAGCTATGGGTTGTGTAAGTCATATAATATAAGTTATTGTGATTCTACACAAAGAAAACAAAGTAAATATGGAGTAATAAATCCATCGAAAACGAATTTATGACCGTTTTTTTATATCGTGTAATTTAATTTATATCCCACTGCTCTATCGATCTGCTCTCCCTTTGGCGCCTCTAGAAGAATGCGACTGGTTCCCAAATATTCGCTGTCATCGCTACGCCGCGTTTCGTGCGTGGAACCCATAGTTTATGACCTAAATATAGCCGTGTTACGAAGCCAATTGTGTTGAGATGTGCAAACACTAAACGGGACAGTTTGCGGCATTTTTCGCTCATATTTTGATGAGCGAAGAATATTTATGGAAAATTAAACACTAAAGACTGGTTTTGAATGTACAATTTGTTACTTTTATTGATCAATTCGGGGTTTTATTGTGTTTAGTGAGGAATACAATTCGCAATCGGTAGACGCTTGCAAAATGTGTCTTCATTGGACGCGAGGCGCCGGAAGGGAATCACAATTCCTGTATGTCCGACGCCCTTGGCAGGTCATATACTATATATAATATATATGACCAGGCAAGCTAGCCAATCAAAAGTCGAGAAACTTATCTGCTGTATGACAAGATGTCCCGTTGTAGAGAATTGCCACCATATCTTGGCAATATACTACAGCTGTGGGTTGTGTAAGTCTTATATGGTGTCCGCTGTAGAGGATTGCCACTATATGTAGGCAATATCCTACAGCTGCGTGTTGTTTAAGTCATATAAGGTGTACCGCTGTAGAGGATTGCCATCATGTGTAGGCATTATCCTACAGCTGTGGGTTATGTAAGTCATATAAGGTGTCGCGCTGTAGAGGATTGCCACCATATGTTGACAATATCCTACAGCTGTGGGTTGTGTAAGTCATATACAGTGTACCGCTGTAGATGATTGCCACCATATGTAGGCAATATACTACAGCTGTGTGTTGTGTAAGTCATATAAAGTGTCCCACTAGAGGATGGCCATCATATGCAGGCAATATCCTACAGCTGTGGGTTGTGTATGTCAAATAATGGTTGTGTATATAAAATAAGGTGTCCCGCTGTAGAGGATTGCCACCATATACTGGCAATATCCAACAGCTGTGGGATGTGTAAGTCATATGAAGTGCCCCGCTGTAGATGATTAATTGCCACCATATGCAGGCAATATCCTACAGCTGTGGGTTGTGTAAGTCATATACATACAGTGTACCGCTGTAGAGGATTGCCACCATATGTTGGCAATATCCTACGGCTGTGGGTTGTGTAAGTCATATACGGTATACCGCTGTACAGGATTGCCACCATATGTAGGCAATATCCTACAGCTGTGTTATGAGTAAGCCATATACGGCAATATCCTACAGCTGTGTCTTGAGTAAGCCATATACGGTGTACCGCTGTAGAGGACTGCCACCATACTTATGTAGGCAACATCCTACAGCTGTGTGTTGAGTATGCCATATACGGTGTACCGCTGTACAGGATTGCCACCATATGCAGGCAATATCCTACAGCCGTGGGTTGTGTAAGTCATATAGAGTGTATCGCTGTAGAGGATTGCCACCATATGTTGGCAATATCCTACAGCCGTGGGTTGTGTAAGTCATATACAGTGTACCGCTGTAGAGGATTGCCACCACATGTTGGTAATATCCTGCAGCTGTGGGTTGTGTAAGTCATATACGTTGTACCGCTGTAGAGGATTTCCACCATATGTAGGCAATATCCTACAGCGGTGTGTTGTGTAAGTCATATACGGTGTACCGTTGTAGAGGATTGCCACCATATGTAGGCAATATCCTACAGCTGTGCGTTGTGTAAGCCATATATGGTGTACCGCTGTAGAGGATTGCCACCTTATGTAGGTAATGTCCTACAGCTGTGGGTTGTGTAAGTCATATATACAGTGTACCGCTGTAGAGGATTGCCACCATATGTTGGCAATATCCTACAGCTGTGGGTTGTGTAGGTCATATATACAGTGTACCGCTGTAGATGATTGCCACCATATGTTGGCAATATCCTACAGCTGTGTGTTGTGTAAGTCATATATACAGTGTACCGCTCTAGAGGATTGCCACCATATATTGGCAATATCCCACAGGTGTGAGTTGTGTAAGTCATATACGGTGTACCGCTGTAGAGGATTGCCACCATATGTTGGCAATATCCTACAGCTGTGGGTTGTGTAGGTCATATATACAGTGTACCGCTGTAGATGATTGCCACCATATGTTGGCAATATCCTACAGCTGTGTGTTGTGTAAGTCATATATACAGTGTACCGCTCTAGAGGATTGCCACCATATATTGGCAATATCCCACAGGTGTGAGTTGTGTAAGTCATATACGGTGTACCGCTGTAGAGGATTGCCACCATATGTAGGCAATATCCTACAGCTGTGTGTTGAGTAAGCCATATACGGTGTACCGCTGTAGAGGACTGCCACCATATGTAGGCAATATATCATACAGCTGTGTGTTGAGTAAGCCATATACGGTGTACCGCTGTAGAGGACTGCCACCATATGTAGATAATATCCTACAGCTGTGGGTTGTGTAAGTCATATACGGTGCCCCGCTGTAGAGGATTGCCACCATATGTAGGCAATATCCTACAGCTATGGGTTGTGTAAGTCATATAAAGTGCCCCAATGTAGAGGATGGCCACCATATGCAGGCAATATCCTACTGCCGTGGGTTGTGTAAGTCATATACAGTGTACCGCTGTAGAGGATTGCCACCATATGTTGGCAATATCCTACATTTTGGGTTGTGTAAGTCATATACAGTGTACCGCTGTAGATGATTTCCACCATATGTAGGCAATATCCTACAGCGGCGTGTTGTATAAGACATATATGGTGTACCGTTGTAGAGGATTAATTGCCACCATATGTAGGCAATATCCTACAGCTGTGCGTTGTGTAAGCCACATATGGTGTACCGCTGTAGAGGATTGCCACCTTATATATAGGCAATATCCTACAGCTGTGGGTTGTGTAAGTCATATATACAGTGCACCGCTGTAGAGGATTGCCACCATATGTTGGCAATATCATACAGCCGTGGTTTGTGTAAGTCATATACAGTGTACCGCTGTAGAGGATTGCCACCATATGCAGGCAATGTCCTACAGCTGTGGGTTGTGTAAGTCATATAAGGTATCCCGCTGTACATAGAGGATTGCCACCATATGCAGGCAATATCGGTGGGTACAAAAAGAAGCGGTTGTTAGCGTTGTTGTTGTAGCATTTCATGACTCATTTCATGCCCGCTGTAGGACACAGGGTTCCCGAGTTTATTAAGAAATATGTATGACATCCCCGAGTTTATTAAGAAATATGTATGACATCCCAAAGCTATTTATGGAAAGTAAAAAAGCTATTTTAGTAATTTTCGACACAATGTGCCTAAGCTGAAGTTGCCCGCCGGAAGTGAAGGGTACCTGAATAGGTTATAATTTACCCCTACACCGAACATTTTTTCGCGGGTTAATTCCGCTGCCGGAAGTTATCGCAAGCAACGCATATCATATACCATAAAAACTACTCTTTATAACAGCTAAATAGTACTTCCGGAAAATGCAAAACGGAGAACAAGGGTATCGGAATATGCATTTCTCACGACCACCATGAAAAGGGTATGGCGGCTAGCCCACCCCCACCCTCCACCCCTAAGACGAAGGTGTCGGGTACCCACTAGTATGGTGACGGAGGACATAGGTCCCGGTGTCCGGCGGCACCGTCGGCTATGGTCCTGAAGTAACTTTGTGGGTATGTCGGTCAGTTTAAGTCCTGGAATTTTCTCGAAAACCACCACGGGAAGGGGCAAGTGAAAAGGGCGCGACCGCTAACCCACAGGGGAAGGTGCCGGGCAGCGAATAGTATAGGGCGGTATGGCAGAGGCCCTGGTGTCCGGCGGCACCGTCGGCTTAGGGCCGGTTGGTGGCCGGTTGATGTCATAGCATATTTCACGAAATCTGAAAAACGGCGTTGGGTCGATTCAAAAGGGTATGGCGGCTAGCCCTCTAGAGGAAGATGCCGGGTACCGACTAGTACGGTGACGTGTGGCATAGACCCCCGTCTCTGACGGCACCGTTGGCTAAGGGCATGAAGCAACGCGGTATGGTGGTCAGTCGAAGGCAGTATGGTGGTCAGTCCGGAGACCATGGAGACCATGTCACGTCAATAAAAGTTCCCACTACGCTCTGAGTACGTTGTAGGAGTTCCCATTGCGTCGTGGCCTTTTTTCTTGGACGCAGCTAGAACTAGCGGCGGTGTGATTTGGTCATAAGCGTACTACACCGCGCATGAATATCGGATTATTTAGTGTTAGTAATACTAAAACGCCACTGCCTGATGTGCAAAAAAAAATAAAATAGTGCAAATGTTTGAGGCGACAAAGACAGTTTGCATGTAAATCCTGATAATTACTACCCAAATACTAGTAGATCGACTTTTTGTTTGATTGGAGATCTGTAAAAAAAGATAACATCAATGTATAGCTATTTATTACTTGCTACTGTTATTAATTAAATGACACTTAATTATTATCAACCATGACAATGTTTTTGTTTAAATAAACTGGGTCTCCGATAAAGTGGTCAAACATAATTCCACACAATTGTTTAAACGCAAATTGGTAGCACATTTGTGAACATAATTGTACATAATGTTGATACACATATTTATTTAGATTACGCATTTAATTGATATACATAATATAAAATTGGCTTATTTGTATATAAAACAGCTAATATTGAACCGTGCATGTGTATTATTCATTTAAATAATAATAATTTATTATATCTACATAGCGGGCACTAGCAATATTTTAACCATTACACGAGTGATTTAAATTGTGTCGTCTGCTGTTTATCTTGTATTTTCCGTTTTGCTCTTTAAAAACATGTTTTTACAACACTTCATTTTAATTTCCATTTGAAAGCGCTGTGAAATTATTTTTTTAAACAAAGAAGCAAAAGTGTACAACAAGAGCAGACGACAATTTACGTTTCCCGCATTTTAAGGGTTAAAACAGATGGAGTACTTACATAATTATACACTTATTGAATTCGTATAAAGAACACTTCGTGCCTAATAGATGGGACCCCATCAGTGTCTACATTGTTCATTTTTTCATATTGTTAGTTGATGCGCTTTGCAAGCAATGTTGTGTGTTTTCTCATGATCGAGAAGAAATTTGCCACTTAATAAATGTACCAACTACCAGATATTGGCTTCAGCGTGTGGAATGGTCATCTGTTATGTAACACCTGCTGACCTTGTTGACCATCTATAGTTGTTGATTCCATTTACTCTACAGCAGAGCGTTTACATTTGACTGTTCATGAGAAATGTCGTTTACTTATTCGTACAAACACAATTCTGCAATTTTGCACATTCAAAGAAGAACATACTTTAATATAATCATAAAGAAACAGTATTAACCCTCACTACGCGTGAGACGGAAATTGTCGTTTTGCTGTTTTTTCATGTGCTGTTCAAAAACAGGATTTTGTCGAGAAATATAGTAAATAAAACTTTTCCGCAGACGGCAAAATGTAATTCAGGCGTAGTAACTGTTAACACAAGACACATTGACAAAGTATAACTACACATACACATTTCAGCTCAGGCCCTACAATGCTCATGTTTTAGCTCACCTGAGCGAAGCTCATGTGAGCTAAAATAATGTATTGTTACCGCAATGTGTCCGTCCGTCGTCCGTCCGTCGTCCGTGAACATTTTCAAACGTCTTCTCCTCGGTAACCATTCGGCCTATAGTCACCAAACTTCATTGTCATGGTCCTTAGGTAGGGCGATAACAAACTTGTTAAACTGACGTCAATACGTAATCCAAGATGGCCGCCGTCTAACAATAGCACAAATGTCATCCAAGATGGCCGCCGAAAGGTAAAAAGGTCGTTATTTTATTAGAGATTTCAAAATTATTCTGCACACGAACCGCTTGGCCCATGGTGGCCAAACTTCACAGTTATGGTCCATGGGTGAAGCCTTTTCAGATTTGTTAAACTGGAGGTCATCGCTAATCGAAGATGGCCGCCGTCTAAAAATAGCATAAATTCTTCAAAAATCTTCTTCTCATGAACAGCTAACTGGATTTCGACAAAACTTGGTACGGATGATCGATGTACAATGCTCTTTCAAAGTTGTTAAAATCGTGTCCCCGGGGTCAAAAATGGGCGTGGCTCGTGGGGTCAAATTGGGGTCAAATTTTTTTTACCGAATATGGTCATGTCATATATCAAATCGAAGGTATCAATGAGGCGATGACTCTGGTGAATTTTTTGTCGAAATCGGATGGTTATGTCATCCAAGATGGCCACCGAAAGGTCAAAAGGTCGTTCTTTTATTAGAGATTTCAAATTTTTATTATAAAACGTAACTTTTCACTCCGATATCAGGGGCGATAAGCGTGTTTCCTTAAACTGTTAACGGAGATTACTATTTATTATATGTATATATATTTTTTGATGTGCAATAATACTTTATAAGCTGTCGAAAATATTATATTTCCAGGCGACGCATTAAATTAGTATAAATATATAAAACTATCATGTATATGTATATTGATAATTGCAGACATTGTACGGAACAGTGGAGATAATGTGGTAAACTATCTCCGCTGTTACTGTACCGCATGCACCATTTTGTTTTGTATATAATTATAATACGGGCGACGAAGTAGCCCGCTTTATGTTACGCGTATATGAAAACTAGGTTGAACATATGATTGAAAGTGTAAAATTTGTTTGACCGTAAACCAATCTGGAGCTGGGTGTTTTACGACATGTGGTATTTTACTAATACGGGCGACGAATAATTTCGCCCGAATTGCCAAATGCTTCTAAAACAAAATGTATATAACGTCTGAAAGTTTACTGAATACTTAGTGGTTAATTTTGTGCGAACAAATTTACACTTGCACCCCGTGTATATCATATGATGGCGGTCCATCCAAAACCGTCGTGTAATACAGTTGAATCTCTCTAAATCGAAGCACATGTGTTAGAACAGATGGTGAGTATGTTTGGTGTGATATCGGTATTTTTTGGTTAATTGTGGGTATATTTGTGTGGCTCTCGTTTGTTTTGGGTCTGGTAATGCGCAATCATTACACACGACAGAACTCGTCAATTATGTACACATTCACCGTTCCCAACTTTCGGACCCCTTTTATAGTGTAAAAATATCCACACTGGAACATGTATTACCGTACTTATAAGTGCAACTCGCGGGGGTGATGTTGACGTTGGTAACAATGCACCTAAACCACCAGATATACCGAAAAAACATACAAAACACGGACATATTAACCGTTCTTCAAAAACCTGTGTATCTGACACCGTTTGTACCCAATTCTGTTTCATTTATATGAATTACACTATTAATTGTGTTAAGAATGATTCTAAATACCAACATTTGTTAACGTAGTGCTTAAAGGTGCATGCCCACTCAGTATGCACAAAATGTTCTTTATATCAGATACATCATCTGAGACATTTTCTGGCAAAATAAATATTAATTCACCATTAACGCACGTTTTGATTGGCATTATTATACATTTCATATCAGACATAAATTTCCACACTGATATCAGGGGCGATATCTGTGTTTTCTTAAAATATTCACGGACATTACTATTTGATGTGCACTGATCATACAGCATAATATGTCGAAGCTATTATTTTTGTCAGGTGACGCATTTAATTAGTATAGTAATTAAAAAATATATTGCATCATTTGCATATGAAAATAGTTACTGTCAGGAAAATAAATATTAAATTAAATATTAATTTTTATAACTGGTGGAATAGTGACACAATTATACACTTATTTAATTCCTATAAAGAACATTTGTGCCTATTGAGTGGCCATGTACCTTTAATTACAGTTGAATCTGTATAAACTGGACACATTGTTATGTTTATATATGTTTTACTGTATGTGAATGAGGTAACAATTACAAAATACTATAGTTATGCCACCGGGTTTCGAAGAAACGGGTGGCATATAGTGTTTGGACTGTCCGTCCGTCCGTCTTTTTTTCTGTCTGTCTGTCTGTCCGTCCGGTCCGGTCCGTCCGTCCGTCCGTCCGTCCGTCTTTTTTCTGTCTGTCTGCCTGCCTGCCTGCCTGTCTGTCAGTCTGTCTGTCCGTCCGTCCGTCCGCGTGTCTGTCTGTCTGTCTGTCTGTCCGTCGTCCGTCTGTGTCTGTCTGTCTGTCTGTCTGTCTGTCTGTCTGTCCGTCCGTCCGTGTCCGTCCGTCCGTCCGTCCGTCCGTCCGTCCGAATCCGTCCGTCCGTCTGTCCGTCCGTCCGTCCGGGCACACAGGGTACTTATGGGGTAGGGGGCGTGGCCTAAGACAATAGAAGACAATGGAACTTATTCCGTACCCCGTAAGCCTATTGTGTCTTACGGGGTATTTCCTTTGATCTTTTATATAGCAAGTACCCCCTAACGTCCGAAATGTAAGTCCGTCCGTCCGTCCGTCCGTCACACTTTTCGGTTAACCAATTTGTCACAGTTTCTCAAATATGCTGCAGGTGACATCCGCGTTCGACAGACGCATTTCTTGTTGTAATTGTGTTTGAATGAATATTTGTATTAAGGTTAAAATGTACATGCTGTCATCTGACCGTCTAATACATTAAATACATGTAACACTTGAGTAATTCTTATGCCAGGTGCCCGCACATTATAATGTATTTACCATGTTTACTGTGTTATAATGTGTTTGTTCAGCATTTATAGTTGTCATTAACGGCACATAATTGCTCGTGCAGGCGAGCTAAAAAGTGACTGTCCGGAATATGACATCTGGAATATGACATCCGTAAAAGAACGGCACATAATTGTCGGATAGCTGTGAAATTTGTTTTATTCCATATATAAATGATAAATACACACGTATAACGCAAAAAAACGAACCTGATTTTACCTTCTTTAAAGGTACATACCAACGCAGTATGCACATAATGTTCTTCATAGGAATTAAATAAGTGTGCAATTGTGTCGCTATTCCAGCAGTATAGCGGGGGAGGAACCTGTCATAGACACAAGAATCGTGCACTTCGTGACACCTTTTTTAAATTTGGCATGGTGTTAGTGCAGGCCATGAGGTTTTCAAAAACCACCGGCTACAAGTTGGCGGTCACCCTTGGTGACCTGTAGCTGCGAAATTCAAAATGGCCGCCAACGGACAAGAAATGCACTATTTCGCGGCTTCTACTCCTCGTATCTTCAAGTATAATACCACTTTTCTGGTGTTTTTCAGTATGAAGAATTCATTTCTGAAGTTTATTTGTGGTTTTAAGGTCATTTTAAATATCATAGAGATCATATCCATGTTATTGGGTGTTTCAAAATGTGCCATATTTACCCTATTTATTCGGACACTCTTTATTTTGGAACATCCCTATTATTTTGTCATATAAACTGTTTGCTAGAAGCTAGAAGTTAAATTAATGTTGAACAGTGCAGATCCTGATAAGACTGCATGAAATCGCAGTCTGATCTGGGTCTACACTGGTGCAGATCCTGACTGAGCGGAAGCGCACCTTCTGCCGTTCATGGAGAATCAGATGAACACGTGTACCACTAGAATAGATGCAGTCTGGGATCGTTGTCCTCGGGATAGTCTAAAAACACGTGTGAAACGTCTTGGCGAGACAGCTGCTCGACGGACAAGAGGTTCGGAAAAGGTCCCGAAAGGGAAAGATTGGCAGGCATTCCTGAAAGTCAGTGAGAACAAAGATGAACTCTTCAAATTTCTTTCTGATGAGCTTGTGAATGCAACTGCCACTAGTTCTATCTATTGACAACAAAAGGGAAAATTGTGTTGTCCAACAAGGCAGTCGACCTATCTGACATCACTCCATCTGACCATGAGGAGGCAGACACTCGTATGATGCTGCACCTCCGTCACGCTGTCATGGACGGTCATAGGAAAGCTTTTCTCCGGACAGTTGATTCTGATGTCATCGTATTGTCTGTTCACCTCTTCACAACATTCACAACTCTGGGGCTTACAGAGTTGTGGGTTGGATTTGGAAGTGGAAAAGCGTACACAGATATCCCCATTCATGAAGTATCATTGTAGCTTGGACCTGCTAAGTGTAAGGCACTACCATTCTTCCATGCATTTACAGGTTGCGACGTAACATCTAGCATGCTAGGCATTGGGAAGAAGACAGGATGGAATGCTTGGATGAACTTTCCAAACGTAACTGAAACGATGATCACCTTAATCGAAAATCCAAAAGAGCTGACAGATGATTCTCTCCAAATGCAGTGCATTGAGCAACTTACAGTGCTCATGTACAGTAATAACAGTTCCAGTGTTACTGTAAATGAAGCACGACGCCTTATGTTCACTCACAGTCTTAGATCTCTAGAGAGCAGCCTTGTACAAACATGTCAAAAGAACTATTCTTGTGTCAGCTTTCGTTTGGCATCAAGCTGTGGAGAAACAATTGTGTCTGCCAGATCCTGCACAGTACGGTTGGGAATGGAATGGACGCACCAAGACATGGGTACCGTATTGGACAGATTTGGGAGATGCTAGTGCTGCCTGCGCACTTATGCTTCACTGCACCTGTGTCAAAGCTTGCAAAGGGAATTGTAAATGTTTTAAAGCTGGATTGAGGTGCACACCACTGTGCAAGTGTCAAGGTGGTTGCTGCAACAACACTGAGTGATGTTATCTATCAGGAAAATAGCTATGATGTCAGCGTGAGTCAGGATGACAATGTTTCTACAGTTTCTGTTTAGTTATTTTTTTAATTATGCTGTGGTATAATTGTGCATTACTGTTCCTTTCATTGTGAGAATGATTGTTGTAATTTGATTGAAACAAATTTAGAAGTAGTCTTGGTAGGCTTTTATCATATAATTATGTTGCTAGTTCAAGGAATATCATACATGTATCAAGACTTTTCGTTAATTTATGTTCGTCAAATAAAGGTAACGTATGAGCATTATATGAGGTATTTTCAAAAAGACTAACTGTTTTGTCATGCTTAGCCCTATATGGCATATTATTTTTGATATTCCTAATCTACCAATAGGTACGACTTTTTTTACTTTTTTAACATTTTTATTTTTCCATGTTAAATTGTATTCAATTTCCAAAATTTCAGACATGATACTTTTTAATTTTGTGCAATATTAGTAATTAGCACAATATCGTCATGCATACCCAATTGTTTAGGTTTGAATACCATAATGTTACTTTTGCTTATATTTAAAGACAGTTCTGTGTTCTGTTTTCATTTGTATGTTCATGTTCATCGAATTCACATATTAAGATAAATGACACTTAAACCAGGTTTATTTGACGTAAGTTACACTAATTTTGGCTCTATGACCCTTAAATTAACATTAAAACCAAAATAGACTAGATAAATTAATTCCTCATACTCAAAAACATCAGAAAAGTGGTATTATACTTGAAGATACGATCAGTAGAAGCCGAGAAATGGTGCATATCGTGTCCGCCGGCGGCCATTTTTAATTTCGCAGCTACAGGTCACCAAAGGTGTGCGCCAACTTGTAGCCGGTGGTTTTTGAAAACCTCATGGCCTGCCCTAACACCATGCCAAATTTGAAAAAGGTGTCACGAAGTGCACGATTCTGACAGGTTCCTCCCCCGCTAATACTAATAAATACGAGTGCCCACTATAGAAATATAATCATTTAGTAATAGTATTTTACTGATAGTGACGCGCGGTGGTATCAGGCTATTTTCATATGCAAATGAGGCATGATATTGTTTAATAATTTATACTAATTGAATGAGTCACCTGAAAAAATAACATTTTCTACAGATTATAAAGTATGAGCATTGCACAAATATAATCATTTAGTAGTATTATGTTACTGATAGTGGCGCGCGGTGGTATGGTACCTTCAATTTTGACCGGGTGGGATGATTATGTCCTACCTGTGACTTCAGACGGGTGGATCATTTTAGGCGGGTGTGCTATTTTGTCCTCGTGTATCAAAAACATTAGGGGGAGGGGGATATTATGTCCGGGGTGATTTTGTCCGTATCCAGGAAATTGACCAGTACAGAGGTAGCAGATAATAAGCAAGGCTTACAGATATAAACAAACCTTTTATAGTTTTATTATGTACACTCCTCCTTTGAATACACATTATGGTCAATACTTCAAAGGATATATATGCACAAAGATGTTAGATTGATTTATGAGAAAACACAATATCGGATTATGTAATTAATTGAAAAAACATGGGCTGTTGCGTTTACTGTAGTACGAAAAACATTTGTTTCGAGTCCGAAGCCACGCAAACTGTAATGTTTAAAGTGCGTGGATTCCGAATGATTCACAGGCGAACCTATCTAAATCTGACGCCTGGTAGACCTCCCAGGTTGTCCGGTGTAGAGAGGCTCCACTGTATTATTGTTTTACGTAATTTTATCGCAAGTAATAGAACAGCGACGTTCCCGGTCAATAGCGACGATGAACGTCATGTGTTTTAATGACGTCAAACGTCGACATCGTCGCGCGACATCACGTGTGAATATAGAGAATAGCAGGCTAGTGTCTTTTGATATTAAGCCGAGCCTGATAAACTTGATATCAAATTACACTAGCCTGGTATTCTAATTATCAGGTAACGTTTTATGCTCGAAAATGACGTCGTATTATATGGACAGAACGCGGACTTGTTTACGTTGTGTCAATGCACTGACGTCTTTCGGTAACGTCACGTTATCCGACCAATGGAACGTCAGTTTTCACTTCGTAACCCGGATGTTTATATCAGGGCAATGCCTGATACAACAATATGTTATCAGTGAGTACGTATTCGGTCAATACAGGGCAGATTGCCTGATACAA